>JABXWE010022062.1:0-37770 GCA_014611495.1 Limonius californicus | reverse complement strand
TTACGGAAACATCCTGTCGATTTTTATATTTAATAAATAAGTCATCATCTGCGTCCTACATACCTACAAGGTGAAATACTTATTTAATATAAACACTGCATCAACATAACCTTCATACTCAAATAATTCACAACTATAGTGACGTTTGTTTCTGATTTTTAGTTGTCGGTATAGTTGGTTGCATACACAATAGGCGAAATTGACGCGTTTCTTTTAAAAGTATACATAGGCTATGCATACTAAAAAGAAAAATTCCCTGTATATTAACCATAACTTGATTTCAACATCAGTTCTACCAATATCAATTAGTTTTGTAATGGTAAAACACAGTTAATCCAATGTAGTGAATATGTTTCTTTAGTAAATATCTTATTAATGTAATTTTATGTATAATAGGAATATCAAAATTTCATATAAAAATAAGAAAAGCTTATAAATTCGAATTTTTAGGATAGAATTACCGTGCCACCCCGAATAAAAGAAGTTTTTTCCACAGATTATCATTAAAAAATAAGGGTCGTCTTATATCCGGAACCTTACAATTTCGGACTATCTACCTGAATGGGTAATAGACGCTTGCAATAAGTTTCGTATTATGAATAATATGTATGTGTATGATACAGAGGACGACATTTAGTGTCAGGAGCAAAAGAGCGATAGCAACTCAAATGGAAAAGAAAATTAAATAAAACATATTACCAGTGAGGAAGAAAGCGAAGCAGAAGATGTTACCGGTGAACAATATGATGAAAAATATAAAATTACCAGTTAAGATATAAATACGTTTTTGTATAATATTCGTAAACGTCACTTTTTAAATCTATTTCTTTAGGAAAATCTGTTCGCCGTCTTATAATCGAAGTCCTAAAAAATGTCTTCTTGATTTCTTTGGAAAAAAACTGGAACTTGCATTATATTCGGATTCTCGTCTTATATTTTGACCAATATGATAATCCTTGTCAGTATAAGATTTAGAAACTACATATTTTAAAAGATTTGCCTTTTACTTTACTGTAATCAGTAATCTACCTTTGGTAATTCCTCTAAATTGCATACGGTTGCATTATTTTGGCCTTGATACTGGTGTTTCAAGTCTATGCGTCACTAGTTGAATATGTAATGACCGTTGAAGATGCAACTCTTCCAGCCTCCCTCACAAACGTGCTGATATCCAGGTTGAAACACTTCAATAATTTTGCAGAAATGCATCCAGTAATACCGGTAAGTGAATTCACTATTTCTATTAGTAAGAAATCACTTTAACTGAATTTAATTGAACTTCTTTTCAGAAACTTCTGAGTAAATTTAATTAAAACACTTTTGAAGAATAACAACAGGTGAGGTTTATTATTATTAACAAAACACTACACATAATTTAAATTTTAAATTAAATTAAACTTCGTTAAAAACAAATAACCGTAACCTCAAAATTACTTTTATAAACAGAACTTGGCCACGCTTCAAAATTTGCGATTATCGACCTAGGTAAATGGTTTATATTTTAATTTAAGAGCAATTAAAATCGCGTGCTTTCACTTCAAGCACTCACAAGAGATTAAAATCCAAAATCGGACCCTAAAATCATCTGCATTTTAAAAATGGACCAATGGCCTTCCAGAATCTTATCCCTTAAATCAACATATGATTTTAAATAAATTAAAATTGCTTATTACAACATAAACAATTCATATATTAACAAACGAATTAAATGAGGTTAAAAATGCAAATTTACACAAAATTCTGTTATTAAGTCTCAAAATTATAAAAAACAGTTATAAAACCCTTCATTCAACTTATTTATTAACATTTATATCATCTATATCTGCTAACAACAATATAATTATTAAAATTAGAACTATAACATCAAAATCAATACTTTTAGCTAAAATTTCATTATTTCTAAATTAACAACGTAATTTAACTAAACAAACGTACATTAACACTTCCCTTATGTAACACATAAATTAATTATTACAATAATGAAAACTTGATTCAAAAATTAAACTTGATACAAACATTTTTATGGAAAGTAAAATACAAAATTATAGCAATTTACATTTCAGGGTTCCAACATTGCCCAGGACACCCCAAATTCATCGTCACCATGGAACATAGACGTCCCCTTCACTATTCGGTAACTGGTAAATTAACTCCCGGAAAATTGGTCCCCGGAAGTTTGGCAACGGTAAATTAGCCCCCGGAAAATTGGCCCCCAAGAAATTTAGCCCCTGGAAAGTTGGCCCCCGCCATTAGTATTAATGTGATATTATGTATTATGTTGAAAGATAAATAATGTAATTAAACAACCCGTGGCTAGCCCGTGAACGTTCTGAAACTTCATCAAAAGTAAAAAGTGATTGATTAATTTCAATTGTCTTATTCTTCTTTTTATTTTAATGAATAGGAATTTCTGATTCATATTATTTGAAAACCAACTAAAATAACACAATTAAATAAAATTCTAATTTACTTATTTATATTGATTTATTTGACCTAACGTAAGCAAAAATTAATCGTATTATATGCATATAAACATGTCTTCTTCTTCTTAGGTTGCTTTATCTCTTACGAGACGTAGCGATCTTCTCTCCTATGCCTGTGTTGCGCGTTTAGAGTGTCACAGACATAGAGGACCTACAGCTTAACGTGGGCTCCGAACCACGGGACGTGTAAACACTTCTACTCCAGAGAAGATTTACTAGGCAGAATACCTCGCTGGTTTGCCATTGCCTTGCGAGGGAGAACGGCCGTTAAAAATCCGATGTTCCGGTACTGGGAATTGAACCCAGGACCCTCAGCGTAGAAGTCTAACGCGCTAACCTCTAGCCTACGGCTATGTACAAAAGCCTATTCTGGTCTAAATCTTATATTGTGACCTATTGCTGCTAAAAAATCCGGTAGAGTTGTCTTATTTTGTATATACTCTTCACACAGTGACTTTCCTTCTTTATAGGAGTTAATGATTTTTGCTTAGATGGTAAATATTTCAACATAACGCATAAATGCTAATGGCGGGGGTCAACTTTCCGGGGGCTAAATTTCCTGGGGGCAAATTTTCCGGGAGCTAATTTACTGTTGCCAAACTTCCGGGGACCAATTTTCAGGGGGCTAATTTACCGTTGCCAAACTTCCGGGGACTAATTTTCAGGGGGCTAATTTACCTAGATTCCACTATTCACTGCCGAATATCCACAAACATATCACTTTGATAACTGATAAGTCATATCGTAGGATATTCCGAAGATCGGAAACTACCTTTTATATTAATAAGGTTTACATTTATCGATTATAATAATAATTACCTTTCATATAGCATAGTTTTCATAACAATCAAGTCAGTTAATCTCAATTTCAGATACAATCTGGATTTCTACATCAAAAACAGTATCCTTTTAAATAAAATTTAAGTATTACGTAGAAAATAGTACCTAATCGAATCATAACATAGACAATAACATAATTTAGAGTAAATAACATAGCAATATATATCTTTAAAAATCAGAATTTGACCTCACTTGCGGTCATACCAGAAGTGGGACGAACTCGTAAGCATACACATATTTGGTATAATATTGTTTCTATACTGTCGAAGTACTGAAAAAGCTACGGGAATATTCCTACTTTGCAAACCAAGCTGTATAGAGATTATGATTGCAAGTATGGCAAAGTTCAGCCTAAGTTCTTCCCTCATTTTGGTTTTTTCCTTGTGTCCTTCATCTAGGAACATGCCATATTTTTTAAACAAATATTTTATTACGTTCCTAACTCAATCGAAAAAGCTTTTCCATTACAAATCAATTAAAGATTTTCCGAAAAACTCTGAAATGTTTTATCAACTTTATTTCTAAAAAAATCTGAGAATAACTAGTGGGCAGTTGTTAAATTTACACCTTCCCTCCGTAAACTGAGTCAACAGTTTAGGTCAAAATTTAGCAAACTAATTCTTAAATACTACCGACACTCACACCCATTGGAATCGGCGGAAGGTAGGTAAATGTCTTGTTGCGACAGAGGGTGGGTTGCACCGGGAGCGGGTGCGAATCGGCCTGATCAAAGCCGCCGGCCGGGCTAATATCCCTGGCGCCGAAAGCTACCCATTCATGTTCGTGATGAAGGTGTCTCGGGTACAGCTTGGGTGGCGCTCCGTGACCAATGCGCCCTCGTCAATGGAATCGAGTTGGGATCTCACCTTTGCGTCCTCAAGGAGGTAGCTTAAGGGTGGGTGCATTTGGGATAAACAAAAAATACCTAGACCTAACCAATTTTTAATTTAAAACGTAGAGTAGTTATACATTTGTAAAACAAGGTCGCACTTATTAATGCAAATTATAATTTATTAATACTAATTTAATTTTATGCTGATGGTCTAAGATAATTAAATAGGTAATTTGGTACCAGACATGCGGTGAAGTTTGACGGGATGTATTTTTATGATCAATCTTGTCACATAAAGATCACACACATAATTTGTTTAAAATGGAAATTTGACGTTTCACAAACACATAAATGTGTTGGAAAATAATTTAGGATTATGTTATTAAATTATACGAGCTTCAACACTTATGTTGAAAATCATATTAATTATACAGTTCAATTAATAACTTTTTTATTAGGAAATATCAAAATTCATTACTTAGTTCTATGAAGGATTTAATTAACTTTTATACGAAATAACAGCAATAAATTAATCTTTCTTATGTGAAATTATGGTTAACGTGGCTTTTGCAGAATTGCGCGTTTCGCATGCTGAGGAGAAGCACGTGGCAGAGAAGAGTTCCAGCAGTAGGACATAAAGGCTGTTAACGACGATTCTGGTAAATATTACGTGAACTTAAGCGTTGCACAGGGTACCACAATGGTCTCTCTTATACCACAGTATATAGAAACTGGATCTATTATTAACTATCTTGATGGTACCACAATTGGAGAGTAATTCTAAACATGTGTGAAAAACTTTAACCACGTATAACTAAATTACCTTATCAATTTTTTTAAATCCGACGCCCATATGGAGATATTGCGCTTCAAAATTTTTAACATCCATTCATAAAAATGTAAATAACTTTCTTGTTTGATTTTTATCTGCTTCATTTTTTTCGGAAAGCTAATTTGAGGACTAGAAAAATTTACAATTTGCTCTGAAAACTGAGCCAGAAATGAATAATTTGATTTAAAATGTTATAAATTAGGGCATATTTTGAAAACCAAATCGTTAACTTGAGTTTGTTCACAGCTTCTGAACTGGCATTTTGGCTTGCAAAAGAAAGGTCTCAACAATTTTTTTCGTAGTTTAAATATTTAAAGAGTTTCGATTAGAAATGACAATTTAAATTCATACACCTAATTTACAAATCTTTGCACCAAATTTTTCAATTCTGGGTCAGATTTTATCCACTATTCGTATAACTTTACATTTTTCTGCAATTTCCTTGGAATGTTAGCTTTCCAAAACAATGAAGTTTATCAAAATTTGAAACATAAAAGTTACTTACATTTTTGGAATTGAACTTTGAAGCGCCATATCTCCGTAATGATGCCGAATTTAAAAAAATTAGTAGGTCGTTTAGGTGTTAAATAGCCTCACTTATACGTGTTTAAAGTTTTTCGCACATGTTTAGAATCACCCTATATATAAATAACACTTTACAGAATGGTGCTGCAGGAACAAACTAATTTTAAATATCTTAAACCCTATACTTCTGTTTTAAATAATCCAACAGTGATAGATTTATTAAATAAAAGTTGCACAATGTCTTGGCCGTTCGATTGATTAAAACCTTTACTGAAATGCTTATGATTCAAACTCAGTTGCAGTAGAAATTATCTATAGGTAACACTAAAAGCCAACATTGGATATTAATAACTAAATTAAAGCATATTGTCTAAGTAAACGAAATATGTGTTTAATATTTTACACATATAGATATCTGGGCTATAAACAATTTACAGAATTTCATCATCAGTGTTCCATAAGAAGGGAAGTGTTATCAGAAAGAAGTGTAGTGGGCGTAAACTGAAAGACAGTGCGAAAGCTATCGATGCTGCTATATAGGAAAAATATAGATAATGTTTCAAGCAATCCGTCATTCTATAGAAACGAATCTCACAATGTAGGACAACAATATGCAGTTGTATTGTTATGCACTGACATTTTATAAAACGTAGTACTAAAAGTAGTTAAATAGAATTAAAATTATTTTTTGGAGAAGGTGGCGGATCTTTCCAGTTTATACTACAATAAATTATTTCAGAAAATAATCGTGTTCTGACATCTCCAGTGCCAATGTATAAGTAACCCTTCGCCCTCCCCCCTTTCCAAATATATAAATCTACCATATACAGACATACAATCTTAAGAAACTCATCACGAATATAGTACAATACAAGAAATTTTGCTTCATTTTTGAACATTTTTATATGAATACAGCCAGCAGTACCAGCACTGTACAGCTACATCTACTTATAAAAAGTATTGTATAGGTATAAAGCTCGAAATTTAGAACAGAATCCGGTTATAGCGAACCTCAACGGACGACAGAAATTGGTTCGTCATAACCAAAGTTGGCTATAACAGTTAAAGCGAAACATGTGGTAGATACTATCATTGAATATTCAATGGTACTATAAAATGGTTTTATTGTTTATTAGCAGCGGCATCGGGACATTGTATATAATTAATAGACACCCAGTAAAGAACCTCATTCTTATTTGAATAAATTTCATTTACGTAAAAGGCTTTTTAAAATATTGTCTGGTATTTTACGGCAATAGGTTTGTTATAACTTCTTTCATACTATGTCTAAAATATACAATTACGAAGGAAAGTTCGTTATATGCGAGTTCCTCATGAAAGAAAAATTTATGCATTCATCTTAAGAAGGTTTCGCCGAACGTATCAAATGAACTGGTGGATCATTACAACCGGGTGCATTGCAGCCAACTTTACTGTATTTGAATAATCCATTAATTTTTTAACAAAAAGCCGCACCCACTACACCCACGATGAATTTATTAATGTTGCTATTTAATACATTTTGATAATATTTTTGTGCTGAAAATATTAATCAGAACCGTTTTTGCAATGGTACTAGTTGGCATTGAGAAAATATTAATGCAAACAACTGGTTGATCTGTCAAATGGACTGTTATAAAATATCAAGTTATTATGCCTAGTCATTTACTGATCTTACATTTAATTCAAAATCGATTATCGTATTCTAGTTGAATATTTCTCTGACAAAGCTTTGCGCCCAACAGAGATTGAAGCCAATATGGAAAATATGAGGAACTGTCAGTAAATAAGCGCAATCGTTTAATCATACTTAAATAAATAGATCGGAACGAAACTTGGCTGCGGATCTTCTCACTGTAGCGTAAATTCGTAACTGATCTCGAATATCTCAAAAGGGCGTAAGAATGATTTCACTATATCAAGTTTAAATTTTAAATTATGTCCTCGGGGAGCATTGAACGTTCGAAATCATGAACCGTTCATAATTGTTTTTAAACTGTTCATTGTTCAATAAGCTCATTCACACAGAAATTTTGTTAACATTTTATCTCCATACTGTATAGACAAACATAGCCGGACAGTCCTCCGAATCCAAAAAATCTAATTGCAAAACTTTGTTCTTCCCTGAATCACACGGAAAAGGAAGCGGCAATGTTTAGTCCAATAGTAACAGCTAACACTTTCGTTTCGTTACATAGTAATTGTGTAGCATACTAGCGCTCTACATTGCTTATCATTTCCATGTAACAAGATCATAGAAAATATAGAGGCATTCTGATTCTTTATTGACTTTCCCTGGTACTTTCAGGGATTCTCCTCCTTCATTTTGAGCTGTGTTTCAATAGGCTCTGAATTTAAATGTGGCCGTAGAAGCCTAGAAGATGTTCAAAAAGTGCAACAAAACCAAAACTCCTTAGAAGACTTTTAGTAATAATAATAGGCTCCTTTTTATAGCGTCACGACGCCTTTGGGTGTATAGCAGTGGTGTGGCCAGCCCGACGATCTAGCTGCTTATTATGACCCCAAGGTGTACCTCTAGGTACTCATTTAAGGCTGAGGTGACCTAGAGACCTACATTCCCCTTGAAAAAAAAAACTAGATATTATTGTTTCCCGTGAATCGAACTCGGGAGATCTTGCGTTGTAACCCATGGCTGTACCACTAAGTTACGCGGTCTCCAAGGCGTTTAAAAAGTACAAAAACTAAGAAATCATCAATGTTTGAAACAACACAGCAAATAAAAACAAATGGAAACGTCGTTCATCGCCAACAAAGAAGGCAATATCTGCAGTTTGTTGGAAGGGTAATAGCATGGAATGATCAAAGGCTACTATTGCTAGCTGATCTTCCTAAAGGCTCTACAGTAACGGGAGAGTCCTACGCCAATCTTTTGGATCAGTTGGACACAAATATACGTGAAGATGCACCCATTTAGAGAAGATGAAGGTCATTTCTCGTCAATGTACAATATACATGTTCTTGCAAGTGTCGTTTCCATTGCCAAAGTTTAAGTACAATTTGCTGTTGCATCTATCTTATTTGTCTGATTAATATTGTCTAACTTCCATTTATTCCTACACCATAAAACTTTCTTGGTGAAAAGCGACTATCGTTAAATAAAGAAGTTAAACAAACAGTGTAAGAAGATTTTGCAAACTTCCGGCAATTAAGGTTTCATGATGGAGTAGCTTTAGAAAATCGTTGGTGCATGTGATATATATTATTAAATTATATTTAAAAAACAGCATCTAAGCGATATAAACAAAAATTTTTTAGAAACCCTTGTATATCATAGCGTATGATACAAGCAACAACGAATATTGAAGTTTGAAAAATATTTTACGTATGGTAGATTAGTGTAAACATTAAAAATAAACGAAATAAATTCTGTGTTAAAAACACTAAATCAATCTTAAAAAGTGATATAACCTTCGGTATATCATCTTGCATTCTCACCTCTCTCAGGTATCTACTAATAAAGTCATAACCCGACTATGGACGAAAGAGTCCGGGTGGACATATGCATAAGAATGACCGAGAGGGTCCATAAACATGCCCTTTGTCAACACCTGAGCTCTCATGCTGTACAAAACAGAAACCCCCTGGGAGTTCTTGGGCTCATAAAACGTTTTGTTTATTGTATTTGTCCAATTTATTGTCTTCTTCTTCGGTGGCTTTATGGGCCCAAATTTTCGATTATTCTTGGAATTTTTATGACTGAATTATTCATGTTCATTCATCTCTAGGAGAAAGACAGGCATTGTAGGAATATTTGACCGGAACTGCGTCATAGGGACAAATTACCTGGCCAAGTTATTAACACCGAGCTTTTATTTCGGGCTGCAATATGACTCACGAAATGAAACGAAAATTCGTAGGAAGAGATTGGGTGCATGTTAATTGTTATAAAACCATTAGCGTCTTCTTATGGAATTTATGAAGTAGGACTAACAGCTGTACCACTTTGACTATCTCTTCGGCACTTAAAACTGATGAAAAATGTCTTCCTTCGCCACTTTAAGGTACAACTCGGCTTATTCTCACCTCATATACCAGACATTAAACTTTTGTATATTTATGCTCTTGTATATAGGAGGTGTTTCTGTTGATTACATGCCTGTTGCATACTAATAGTGCTTTGCATTTAAGTAGAGGGACATTTCATATCAAGTCAACCAATGTTTGAGCCTTCATATTACAGATTTTAATAAAATTTATAGGTGAGTAACTGTAGTAAAATTATAAAATGTCAAATTATGACCAATAATTACAAACGTGCAATTGTCAGTTCAAGTAAATGTATATTTTTCCCGCAACTTATTTACGATATGACTTATTACTTTAAAGTATATGGAATGTATTTTCATTCAATATACATGATGTAATTGAATTTACATGAAAATGTCACCGAAAAAAATGACAAGGTGAAAATATCACCGGAAAACATATCATATGTCACTTACGTTAATTTTAATGTTTATAAGTTTTAACTCATCATTTTGGAACTGACGGTATATAAATACGAAAAAACTTATATACCTTTATTTCTAATTTTTTTAATTACAATTAGAAAATTATAACAATTACAAAAGGATATGGTATTTAAGCACGAGGTATATAAATCCAAGAGTAATATTAATAATTTATTATTATTACATATACACTTCTATTACTTTTTGGTCCGGGTGACATTTTTTTTGTGACATTTATTCCGGGTGACATTGTTTCCGCTGACAGATATTCTTGTTGACATTTTTACTGGTGACAATTATAGGTAAAAATGTTACCGGAAAAAAATTTACCCGGAAGAAATGAAACCGGAAAAAATGTAATCCGAAAAAATTGCTACCGGAAGAAGTCTCACGCGAAATAAATGTCACTTACTTTAATTTTGATGCTTATAGTTTCAACTAATCTTTTTGGAATTGACGCTATAGAAATAGAAGAACACTTATTTTACTTTTATTTTTTATTTTTAATTAATTAAAATTAGAAACTTATAATAATTACAAAAAATATGATATTGCATTTAAGAACTAATTATATAAAACTAAGGGTTACACAAAAATTTCCCATTTTCCTACCATGACACTTACATTTCTGTTTCTTTGTGATATGGGTAACATTGATTCTGTGTGCCATTTTTATCGTGACATTGTTAGGTAAAAAGTACGGAAATAGAAGGAAGATGACATTTATTCCGGGTGACATATACCTATTCTGGTTGTCATTTTTAGCGGTGACATTTTTTCGTGACATTTTAGGGAAAAGTCACCCGGAAAAAAAGCCAATGTAGAAATGACATCGGAAAAGTGTTATCAGGAAAAATTGCTACCGGAAAGAGTGTCACCCGAAATAAAGGTCTCTTACTTTAATTTTGATGCTCATAGTGTTTTCTCGTCTATTCGGAACGGATGGTTTAGAAATAGAAGAAAAATTATTTTACCTTCGTTTTTTGAATTTTAATTAATTAAAATTAAAAACTTATAATAATTACGGAAGAATATGAAAACGTATTTAAGAACTGGGTATATATAACTAAGGGTAATATTAATGATTTCCCATGTTCCCCATGTGTTTCTTTATGATACGAGTGACAATTTTTCCGGTGATATTTATTACGGGTAACATTTATTCTGTGTGACATTTTTAGCGGTGACATTTTTGTCGTAACATTTTAGGTAAAATGTCACTCAGAAAAAGTGTTACCCGGAAGAAATGACACCGTAAGAAATGTCATCCGGAAAAATTGCTACCGGAAGAAGTATCACCCGAAATAAATGTCTCTTACTTTAATTTTGATGCTCATAGTTGTAACTTATCTATTCGGAGCTGACGGTGTAGAAATAGAAGAAAAATTATTTTATTTTATTTTTAGATTTTTAATTAATTAAAATTAGAAACTTATAATAATTACAAAAAATATGATATTGTGTTTAAGAACTGGGTATATAAAACTAAGGGTAATATTAATAATTTCCCATTTTCCCATCATGATACTTACACTTCTGTTTCTTTATGATCCGAGTAACATTTCTTCCGTGATATTTATTCCGGGTGGCTTTTATTCCGACTGACATTTATTCTGGGTGGCATTTTTAGCGATGACATTTTTATTGTAATATTTTAGGTAAAATGTCACCCGGAAAAAATTTTACCCGGAAGTAATGACACCGGAAGAAATGTCGTCCGGAAACATTGCTACCGGAAGAAGTGTCACCCGAAATAAATGTCTCCTACTTTTATTTTTTGATTTTTAATTAATTGAAATTAGAAACTTATAATAATTACAAAAAATAAGATATTTTGTTTAAGTACTGGGTATATAAAACTAAGGGTAATATTAATAATTTTACATTTTCCCATCATGATACTTACACTTCTGTTGCTTTATAATATGGGTGACATTTTTTCCGGTGACATTTATTCCGGGTGGCTTTTATTCCGGCTGACATTTATTCTGGGTGAAATTTTTATTGTAATATTTTAGGTAAAATGTCACCCGGAAAAAATGTTACCCGGAAGTAATCACACCGGAAGAAATGTCATCCGGAAAAATTGCTACCGGAAGAAGTGTCACCCGAAATAAATATCTCCTACTTTTATTTTTTAATTTTTAATTAAAAAAAATTAGAAACTTATAATAATTACAAAAAATATGATATTGTATTTAAGAACTGGGTATATAAAACTAAGGGTAATATTAATAATTTCCCATTTTCCCATAATGATACTTACACTTCTGTTTCTTTATGATCCGAGTAACATTTCTTCCGGTGACATTTATTCCGGGTGACATTTCTTCTGGGTGTAATTTTTAGCGGTGACATTTTTATCGTTACATTTTAGGTAAAAATGTCGCCCGAAATAAATGTCGATGTAGAAATGACATCAGAAAAAAAGCTACCGGAAGAAATGTCACCCGAAATAAATGTCTCTTACTTTAATTTTGATGCTCATAGTTTTTAATCATCTATTCGGAACTGACAGTATAGAAATAGAAGAAAAATTAGTTTACTTTTATTTTTTGATTTTTAATTAATTAAAATTAGAAACTTATAATAATTACAGAAGAATATGATACGGTATTGAAGCACTAGGTATATGAAACTAAGAGTAATATTAATAATTTTCTATTTTTTTTTCGTCAGGACACTTACACTTCTATTTCTTTACGATCCGGGTGATATTTTTTCCGGTTCCATTTATTCTGGGTCTAATTTTTACCGGTTATATTTTTTAAGTAACAAGTTTTCCGACAACTGCCCCAGCTTTAGGACTGTGTTCTACTTTTCAAATAAATGATGAAAATTCTTATAAACAATGTCCGGAAAATATGATACAGTTTAAGAAAACTTCTTAAATATGTTTTTAATAGCAGACTGTCTTGACTATTTGATGAAATAGGAAGTGATATTAATTTAGGTATATCAGCAATTATTTTAGTAAATCTTAAATTCATAATTAAAGCAATGCAGAAATGAGAGAAATTAATGCTACAGTTTACTGCTTCTTGAACTACATTTATCCTACTCAATGAATTGGTACAGCTTGATCGATCGCATGGCCTCCACGCTCATCCGATTGCAATCCATGCAGGGAATTTTTGTTGTTTTTCAGGATTGCACTATACATGGTTTTAAATTGATTAACAATACACTTGGTATTTTTCAACTCATTAGGCAATCAATGATAAGATGCAGGGAGGTATATATTTTTGCTCAAGGCGGTCAATTTGAGCGGTTGGTATTAACACTTAACACTTATTAATTTGTGTTAAGTGATATCAATAAATATATAATGCGTTAAATTTTGGTATTCGTTATTGTTTGAATTTCAAATGACCATAACTTTATACAAAATCGTTTCCGGACAATGTTTATCACAATTGTTATCATTAATTTTAAAAGTAGAATACGTCTCTAACGTTTGGCCACTGTATACAGTCTTTTTATTCTCATTGAAATATCGAAATAAAATTTTTCAGAATTGTAAGAGCTCATAGCATGACTGCAAATAAATTTTTATCAAATTTAATTATATCGATTTTCAAGAAATCGTATAAATATTTCTGATCGAATATATGTTTGTTCCATGAAAATAAATAAAGAACTTGGGTAAGTTATATGCTGAATGAAAGTAGACTTTAGATACTTTGAAATTATATATAAATCGTTTCCTACATAAGTTGTGGAACAAACATTGATTTATTTAAACTAAAAATTGCAATTTTGAAAATGGTCACAATTTGATAGCCTATAACTTCAAAGCTTTCAATATTTCAAACATTTAAGTTTATTTTTCCTCATATATCTATATTGCAGTAATTATCCACGAATTTAATTAAAATCGGTGATGGGAAGGTTCAAACATTAGTTGGCTTGAGATGGAATAATCCCAGATAAAGACATATTGCAATGTTGTTTAAAAGAATTTTTCATTACCCAAAGGAAAAGCAGGAGAAACGTATTGCTTGTTTATTATTGAATTTCTACTCACGTACGAATCATCAGGGAACGTTATAATCATTTTTTATAAAACTGTTCACCTGCTATAAAGCTTGGAAAAAGGCAATTTCAATTTTAAGTTGCATTTTTCACTCTAATTAACCGTGTAATTGTGAGCCTCTTAAGGATCATTAGGGACCTTTATTCCTTTGTGTTTTTAAATTACTTCAGTTTAGGGGCATACAAAGCGATTAAGTCGGACACACTCGTTACAGCAATAATGCCACTTATTCTGAGGATAAACAACTCAATCCTCTTACAGAACAAAAAACACCGAAAAAATCCATTTCATTTCAGAAACCACCACGGGTTTCCACGGTCCATTACTAATTCTTTCAAAATTAGCAATATTATTTGCGAATCCGATAAAAAATGAACGACCTTGTCGGAATGACCACCCAAGTCCTTGCGGTCAGTGGGTTGAGACGAGGAGGGGAGGGAGAATATAATGACCCCCTGACAGGCTCCCCGGTGTGATATTCCTCACTTACAGGTACTAATCATAGACTTTACCCTGTCATTTGGCCATTGTTCGTGCCTAATTACCGCGGAATTCCATTCCCTTACATTTTTTGGTAAATGCTTATAAAGTAAGGCTCTGGGTATCGGTTTTTACTGAAACTGTGTCATGTTAAAAATTATTTTAATATTATACGTGGGAATCTTCTGTTACGCTTTTACATTTAAATTAAATTAATAAACCGTTTCATAAATACTTACGTTTTTGACGCAGCTATACGGTACTATTCATGAAATGAGAGATATATTTATGCCGTTTAGTAAGGTTTTCCTTCTAGATAATTTACTCTAATGCTAATATACAGGGTGTGTCACAATAAGGTTTTATTACAGGTGTATTGACAATTCGTTGCAATGAAAAATTTAAAGTATGTTACTTTTATTTGTTAATTTTATAAAAATAACATATCGTTTATTAAACAAGGGAAACAACTTTTTATTGCTATAAAAACATCAAAGGGACCAAGACAGGGCTAGAACCTATCACCCCTATTATTTAATAGAGATATCACAGAGATGGCCAAAGAAGATCTTCAAATGGAAACCAGAAGGGAAGAATAAACCCGGAAGACCACGTAAATCATGGAACGAAGGTGTAAGGGCAGCAATGAGAAGCCGAAACCTAAATGAAAACCATGCTCACTACAGAAACGCTTGGCAAATGGGAATGGATATACAGTTTCTAGCTGTAGCATAATGCAATGTATTTATACAATAAGTAATGCAATCCAAATATATATATATATATATATATATTGCTATGTTATTTACCCTATATTTATGTTATTATTCTAAACTATATTTATACTATGTTAATTTTACTAGATAACCCTTATATGATGTGATTTTTGGCTTCGTAATGCCTTTAGTATATGTAAAAGGATACTATTTTGACGATAAGAGTCTTGATTTTACCTGAAATTGTATGTAATTAGTTTCATTATCATGTAAAGACGGTTATTTGAGAAGTTATGATTATAAAATATGACAAATGTATACCGAATAAGAGTAAAAGGTTTTATTCGATCTTCGGAGGATGCTACGATGTTGTTTGTTGGTGACCTAAGTGAAGTTGTAGTGCATATTCCTTATGAAATGAGGATATAGACATCTATGTGCGAAGTAGGCGACGTTTTGGTTGTCTTGGGCAAGTGTAGGAGCCCTGTAAGATAAAATTTTGGTTATTAATATTGTTTTATATTTTTGTAAATATGTGTGTAGCAAGTTTAATTTTTGAGTTAATGTTTCTTTATTGTTATAAATAATTTATATGTTTTAGAAGGATAGTGTTGAAGTACTTTTGGTTTGGTTGAATTATTTTGTTTATTTACAAATGATGAAAGTTAGGTGAAAATATTAATTTTGGAGGTTATGATTTTGTTTTTATTAATTATCTTGTTATTAGCAGATGTAGAGGAGATTTATGTGTTTAAGTAATTGTGTTAATGATTTAGGTTTCTGTTTTTAGTAATTTTAAGGATCAATAGTTGAATTTTGTTTAAATTTCAAATTTTAAGCACATGTATTTTTTTTATCTTGAATATTGAAGTAATTGGTACCAAAAGACTCGTAATTTTGTAAAGAGTATAAATATGAATTTTGTTTGATAAAATATAAAGTATTAGTCTTGTAATCTGCAAGTTTATAATGTTTCAAATCATATGTTAATATTCTTGATTAATTGGGGCCATTTCATTGTTCATTTTAAAAGTTGTATGGGCAGAAGTTACCAAATTTGGTAAATTTTGGGAATTTAGTTGGTTATTAGAACTCAAAGCAGAAGGACGTATTTTCGTGTACTCCAGAATTTTATGTTTTAAACCATTAAGGTTAAATTTTGTACAAATTGGGTGTGGTCAATTTTGAATGTTTATAATAACTTTATAAGGTTATGTTTTGTGAAGAATATTAATATGTAAACGTTATAAATCTAATTTGAAAGTTAATTGTGTCTAGTGTGGATAAAAATAAAAAGAACTTACCTTCTGTTAAGCCCTGAAGTTGAGTTTAATTTTAAATTTAAGTGGTTTTCTGAAAAAGAATAACAATTTAAAAATCAACTAAAAGTGATTGATAAAAGATCTTCCTACGTTAAAGTAACTTACCTGCTATAAGTAATGCAATTATACTAAAATATTAAAGTATAATATGTGAAATACACAACAGTTAACTAAAGTTCTAAGGTCAACAATTGTTAACGATCTTGGACCCAGCCAGATGCAGTAGAGGTGACTAAGTAGTACGAGATAAGGCGAGAATTTGAGCAACCGTTGCAGATTCAAATTGTGAGAATAAAGGCGTGTTCACACAGTACATTAATAAGATAAGTCCACAATTGTTTAATACTCGTATTTGTGTAATCTTTTCTTATTATAATTTTATAACTATCTGTAGCGAGGTCACGAATTTTAACCCTGAGATAATTATTATAATGCTATATGATAGAATAATTTAAAAAATTTAATTTATTTGTTGGATAAATCCATTCTTTTTAATTTGTATTATTGGCGTAACCAACGTATAGAATTTAATTTTGAGTTAGCTGAGGTAAAGAAAATTTATTTAGGTAATAATTTATGACTGTAATCCCAAACATCCAAGAAAAAAAAGAAGGAGAATTACACATACAATGGCGCATTTGAATATCATCATCATCTTGTCGATCTATTTTTAGATGTAGGCTTCTCCAATCCTGTCCCCATTTTATATTAAATGAATCTATCAAAAAAGCTGATTGTATACTTAAACTAAATACTTCATTGTAACTCACTCGATTAGTATAGAAAATGGTAAAAACAGAAGCAATTGAAGATACATCATCATCATCATCATGAGACTTCTTCAATCCATTTCTCGATCTTGTGCCCTTCTGTTTCACATTCAAGATACATAATGAAGATAAAATCAAGAACAGAAAAATAGGGATTTGCATTCTGAACCACTCCACTAGCCTCTATAATTATATTGCTATTAGAACTCCTAACTCTTTTACTCATAAGGGGTATCTTAGAGAGATTAGCGATTGTAGTTCATAGAATACTCATGTAGCCTACGATATTCAATCTTTTTGTGAGAAGTGTTACAAATACTGATCGAACCAGCAATAATTTATGGAATCGGCTTTCTTCCACCGAATTTTTTTTACCGGATTTTTTTACCGGCTTCTTTTCCAGGCTTTTTACCACCTACGAATTTAAATATACCGTTAATTTATTGGATTTTCAATCAGGATATTTTATATTTTACATATTGACCTTTCTCGTCTCTTAAATATTAAAGAAACTGAAGGGAATTCGCAATGCTTCTTATTTTGGTGCCTTCCTTCAAAGTTAGTCCGAATGCCACCACTGTAGTGTTCCACAAATAGAATTTAAAAGCTCGTGCCAAAATATGACAATATTTTTCAGTATTTATTCAGTTATTATTATTCCAACATTACTTAGCGTGTCGTCAACTTGTATGATAAGCCTAATCATGTGGAAAGTGAACGGACTATAGGCATATTTGGGTAGGGACCTCGGTAGAGCAGTGCGTATACGCGCTGCCACTCAAGGTCACAGCGAAATTCTTTCCGATCGGTCGAGGTTTCGAATCCAGACTGGGGCGACCGCCTTTCGCGAAGTTAAGTTTAGGGTGCATATTGCATGAATGTGCAAGGGACGCCTGCACCCCCCTGATGTAATGCGAAAGCGGTTCGGGGGAGGCGGTAGGATGTATGAGAGAAAGAAAAAAGGTTTATTTGGGTGATGCGCACCATAGAGATCCAAGATGTATCTTGCATAATACCATCATAGGGTTCCTTTAATACTAAGGATCGCAAGGTAAACATCCATTGAAAAAAATTCGCGGAAGAAAAATCCAGAAACAAAAATCAATGGATGAAAATCCTTAGGACAAAAATCCAGGAAAAATCCAAACTTTAAGATTTAAACATAGCATTTCACTTCGCTTCACGTTTCTTTAAATATTTGTGTAAAATTTAGCCCATTATTAGATGGATTATTATCAGAAGGAACGGTAGCCGGTAAAAGTTCCGCAGGAAAAAGTTCCGCCGGAAAAAGTTCCGCGGAAAAAGTGCCACAGGGAAAAATTTTCGCAGGAAAAAATTCCGCTGGAAAAGGTCCCGCCGCGGAAAAGTTAAAAATGTGTGTGCCTATTGACTGTATTTGAATTGTCCGAAATGTAATTTGTAAAATAATAAGCTAAGCAATGACATTAAAGTAAGTTTGTAATTTAAATAGGATCTTAACTGATCCCCATTATTAACAGCTATTTATTTATGTTACTTTATAAATACAAATCCTTTAATGTATTATTAATGTTCCTATTATTAAAATTCTTAGAGAAAGTATACAAACTTATTTGAAGGGATAAAATAAAATGTAATTACAGTAATTACTAATTCTACCAAACGGACCCTGTTATTTCGCATATAACAGCCCGGCTAATTCTTCCATTTTCATTTGTATCGTTTGATGAAAAGTGTTGCTGCTGTATTGCTTTTATCACCTCAGACACACCACATACAGAAAAATGCAACAGCTGGGTATGCAGAATCAATACCTTGAAGACCAGGACTTCAGCAAATTTGTAGGAATGGTAGATGGAATATGTTTTCTGCCGCTTGATAGGGTCGCCGAAGGGATGTATTTCCTCAGGAATCATCCTGGTGGAGACGTATATACAGAACTCCTCGATTACTGCGACCAAACATATGTTTCTGGCACATACAGGAGAGTAGGCAACCAGGACGAAGGTGCCCGTTTTCGAAGAATCCCGCCCCTATTCCCACCAGAGATATGGAACGTCCACGCGGCTGTTATGGCAAGAGACGATAAGACCAACAACAGCACTGATGTTTGTCTTTTTAAATTTTAATTGATATTCTTATTCAAAATATTAGTATTATCCAAAAATTGAACAATTTTTTTGTCAGGATGGAATAACCGGTTCAGTCATCTCTTAGGATTGGAGCATCCTTCTATTTGGGTGCTAATTACCAAGATGCAACAAGAATTATCTGTTGGTTAGACAAAACTCCAACAGTTCAACATCAGACCGGTTCCACGCCCAATGATTCGTCCAGCGTCCTCTAGATTGCAACAAATATTGAGAAATCTTTGCATCGAATTCCAAAACGATGTTAGGGATATTGAGCAGTTTTTAACGGCTGTTAGCCACAATATTAGAATGCATCCAAACTGATTTTGTATATAATAATTACATATTTTTAAATATAGTCTGTAGTGTAAGTTGCCTTTTTTATGAATAAAACATTGTGAACTTTTTCCTGCGGAACTTTTTCCTGCGGAACTTTTTCCCCGCGGCACTTTTTCCGCGGATCTTTTTCCGGCGGAACTTTTTCTTGCGGAACTTTTTCCTGGATTCGAAGGAACATAGAAGGCGGCAGTTTCTGCTTAAACAACTAGTAAATATTTGATTTTCATTAGATAGAACAGAAATAACTTAGCTAAGAATTAAAAGCAGTTAGTACAAATAATTATTAAATGGAATGTGTTTCTCTTCCTGGAAAGATTAAAAATTCTTAAGGAAAGGGGTATATAAACTTGTGAGGGTTGTATATCATTAGCTACCAATCTTCCTTACTACCGTCATAGACAAATAATTTGCATAATTATTTGCCTATGCTACCGTGTACAACATTTTTGTAATATTTTCTTTGGAAATATGGAAATAATTACTTGCAATAAAGGCAAGCAGAAAATATGTTTGAATGGTTACATGCATGTTAAAACATATTGACTGTAAAACTTATCTACGATGGAGATGTGCATAAACTTCATCCCTTAAATGTGGAGCTATCTTGAAAACTGCAAATAGACGTCACTAATCCTGTTGTGGACAAAGACCACAAGCATCCTGCGGATTCTGAAAATGTGAAAATGGTGAAGCGGATGGAGACCATGAAGGCGGTAGCTAAAAACAGTGCCGCAGCTCATGCTGAAATTTTTGCCGAAAGGGTTTTCACTTTGGACAATGAAACCAAAGCCCGTATGCCATTCGAAGGTTCTGCCAAAAGAACGTTGAGGAACCCCCAAATTAAAAATAAACCAAAGACTCCAGATGCACTTACGAATCTGTAGACCGATTAAAATAACTATAATAAAGCACTTAAGCAAAATAATAGAAAAAGGAGTCTAATTGATAGAATAAAGCCAAGAGATGTGAAGTGTTTTTCAGAACAGTAACTTCCAAAATTTGGATTCCATGGATTTTTTCCTATGGACTTTTTTCCATGGATTTTTACTCCTTGATTTTTTCCGTTGGTTTTTTTTCAATGTATTTTTTTCCACTTAGTAATATAAGCTCTTGTGTTACTGCTTTATTGATGCTGTATTATGCACTACATCATAACTGTAGGAATATCTGTGATGAACATTAACTATTAATTGGTTCCCGTATGTTCAAATTGTTTACTTATTATTGTACGAAAGTGGTTGATTTTTCTGCATTCGTTTAGAATAGAAGAATCAATGATTTCGTAATTGCTCAATTTAAATTGATTTTTATTTTCGTATTTCTATTGATTTTTCGATTGTTACCTACCACAATTATATCTATGATAACTTCACCATACCGCAGCAATTGTTCCTGTCAATAGTAAAAGATATGATATAACTATTTACATTTTTTTTTACGTAAATCCTCATTATGTTTTACATCTCACAATTGAATAAACATTTGAAATTCAGTACACAACTCAAATACCTAAAATTTACAACTGCAGTTGAATGGTCTTATCTGTGTTTATTCCAATGTGAAAGCTACCAGAGCTACTTAAAATTTTTGAGCAATCTGAAATGTACGTACAATAAGCAAAACCTTTTACTACCTAATATCTTAGGAGGTTTGGAATTTCCCCATTCTGTACTTAGTAAAAACTACTTTTCTTAATCCTGCACCATAAGATGTTGTCACATAAATTATAAATGCAGATTTTAACAACAAAACGTAAGCATCCGGCTTCGACGATTTCGGAGTAAAACTGGATGTTATATAACACTACCCTTGTACCTCCTAGTATTTAAACAACTAAATCTCTAATAAGTAGCTTCATTCTTGTTGTAACAGATGCTCAGCATGATGACCATAACGACTCTCTTGCCGCAAGATAACAACAAGAAGCTACCCGATAGCTAGATAAATACAAGAAATAATATGAAAACAATATGTAGTAATACTTCTACAAATATCAGCAGTGAAGAGAGTTTTAAGTCTAATGTTTTATCATCATCATCAACAGCTTTTTAAATTCTACTGTTCTACGTCTTCTTTGCCATATGTTTCTCCTCAGCGCCAAGGAAATTTTTATACTATAAATGGTTAATTACATTTTTGTGTTTATACTCCAATTTTAATATTACTTCTATGTAAAGTAGCTTCTTCAGAATATTGAACATCTTTCTAATGATTTCATGCTGTATATGGTAGGATTTATAATTTAAACTAACTATTATATTTTTATTTTTTACATATTTATTCACATATTTATAATTTTTTAATTTAGGAAATATCAGATGGGCACTTTAAAGGACAGTTTACATTTGTAAATGCTTCAGTGTTGCTTGTAATTATCAACATTAGTAAAATACTGTTATATGGAATATAATGTAATTCGTTGGAATTCCTCAAAATATTTCCATAAACAACGATAGGAGATATTATTTTGATTAGTAAGTATGTTAAAATTTATATTTACTTAATCAATGAATGCGAATTTGAACGAAGTAATACAAGAAGCAATTAATATATTTTAGTTAATGAAACTAACTTTCAGAAACGGAAACGAAACACTGACTGTAAAACGTCCGTTAATGCTATTGCACCATCAACGTTTTGCCATTTCATTTGGTAAGAATGAAAGTGAGGTTTTATACGATCTTATGATTACATTGCGTTAATTACTTCATGATTATTTTAAATTGTTCTCCGTTTCTATTCGTAATATTTAAGTATGCAGCAAAGAATATTAAAATTTCTGCGCACTATATTAAAATATTAATCATTTGGCCGTAAATATTTGAAACAAAATAAATAGAAATGTGGATGCTTTAGGTGGGCTAAACTTTCTGGAATATTTGTTTGGTCCATTGGGATGCACTTAAGCATAGTGAGAGACTGAATTGTGAGTTTTACACGTATAACTACTTAAAGCTGTTTAAATGGCCCGGACGCATCTGCCTTTAATAAACGTTTCAGCTTATTTTCGACACATATTTGCTTGTCACTGTTGAACATAACTAGTCTTGTGTTAATACAGGCAAAATCTTAACACAAATTTTATATTTTGTATGTGTACCCATGATCTCACCTTCAGTGTTATATCTTTGAAGAAATTGTTCTGCTTAGGATGTTTTTGTATAATATTTTAAAAGGTCAAAAATTAAATCAATAGAAAAAGCCATCAAATATAAGTTATTGAAGAAAAATCCCAAACGAATCTGTTTCAAGTATCCTTTACAAATTTTAGTAAAATTAATTATTTTCTATGATGCTAATAAAAATCCATGGAAGACAGTCACGGATAAACATTCAGAAAAAGAACAAGAAAAAATGATAGAATGTATAAAATAGTCAAGCTCAACATTCTAAGCAGGTTTAAAACTGACGATAAAACATTTTTCTAAGGCTTAGTTCTTGTTAGAAGCATTTTAAATATGAAATAACTTTTTTTGTTGCTAAAATAATTGTGTTTAATTACTTTAAACTGAAAATGCCTTGAATTGAGGAATAAAGCTTAGAAATGTTTATTTTATCATCTTCTATCGAAGTAGCTGAGGGAACAGAGTGTACGGATAAGAATCTGGGAAAAATTCATCCTGGAGAAGCCTCCGGAAAAGAGGTCTCTAGAAGAAAAATACCCGGAAACGGTTCCTGGAAAAACTGTCTAGGAAAACGGACGTGAGCCTTAACAGCGGCCTGGCCTAGAAAAAAACGTAGTAAGTGATTGGAGAGCGGTGGAATGCGCCTTTCCACAAACAGTGAAATCTTTGCCTGGAGACTCCTTTCCAGAAAATTTCCCTTAGGATTTTTTATTCTAGAGGCTAAATTAGTTAACTCTACATGCTGATTTTTCTAATAAATTTCCTGCGTGAATCTTATATGCAAACAGTTAAATAATGTCGTAACTGAAGATTTAATGAAAATCATTAGATAATGAATGTTAAAAAGATGAAAAACTTCAAGATTGGCAAGAGCAGCATAAAAAATTAATGATACTACTTTATTTATGCAGAGAGCAAAAAATAAATGAAATGTGCACACAGTTTGTTAAGTATTTCAATTCAAAATTTCCTAAGAGCTAATTTATTCTCTTGTTTGAACGCACTTATAACATATTTTTTTTATAGTTTCTACTAATTCGGGTGGAATTGTTTTAGTTAATTCTTCCTTAACTGGATGTGTATGGCCCACAAAACGTAAAGGACGAAGTGGTTGTTGGGGTTATCTTACTGCTACTGAGTCTGGTTTCAGGAACATTTTAGAATTTTGGAGGAAGTAGAGAAGTAACTAGTCTTACTGGCCTCTGCATTCGATTTTACTGTCCAGGAACATGTTTCATTTACATTATATAATATTGAGAGGAAGCCGTGGGCTAGAGGTTAGCGCGTTAGACTTCTACGCTGAAGGTCCTGGGTTAAATTCCCAGCAACGAAACATCGGATTTTTAACGGCCGTTCTCCCTCGCAAGGCAATGCCAAACCAGCGAGGTATTCTGCCTAGTAAATTTTCTCTAGAATAGAAGTGTTTACACTTCCTGTGGTTCGGAGCCCACGTTAAGCTGTAGGTCCTCTATGTCTGGGGCACTTTAAACGCGCAACACAGGCATGGGAAAGAAGATCGCTACGTCTCGTAAGAGATGAAGCAGTCTAAGAAGAAGAAGTATCGAAATATCAGAGAGATATAGGACTACCTCAGTCAATATTGTTCGTAAATAGTACAACCCGTGTGACACATCTCGTCAGATGAATTAGAGATCGTATATTCCTCATAATAAATTAAATTCTTAGTCTTCTGTGAATGTAGTACCTTTCAATTGTAATGTTGTTTCGTACTACCCTTTCCAAATACCAAAATCAGATTGAGACAACTGAGCCAGGATTTAAGTTTCTCAAAGGACTTCCACTAATGTTTCTTCCTTTTCACTAGGCTGCATCAAAACATCTATCATCGTTATAAAAAACACCATTTTGGGAACTCATATATTGTGTGTGTAGACGTAGAAAAGAGAATAATTAAATAATCAATAAATATCAATATACCATGTAGCGGATAGAACGCTCAGCGGAAGACCCAAAACAAAATTGCCTTCTAAATGACTTACGAAAAATGGGAATAAGTAATTGATTGGGAAAAGTAATCAAATCGAAGCGTTATAACAAAACAAGCACAGATCCACCAGGGATTTTAATGCCGAAGAAAAAAAAAGATGATTATGAAGAAGGAAACAATGATGCTAAAATTTTCCTATAGTACACACTCTTCTGAAACTAGTACGAAAGAAAAAACACATTAAGTATGAAACTATTACCACAGAAAGATTCACTCAAAAACCACCAAGCTTCAGTGATATTCAGAATACTTGAATTTTTAATACATTTTTACTTTCCCATACCTTATAGGTATAGGGTAAGTATTGAAATCATGAAAATTTTCGAAATCGAGATTTTAACGGAAATATCCGTTTTGGGTCTCTAGGAACCCAAAAAAGTGGTTTTTAAAAAATGTCTGTCTGTGGGTGGGTATGTACGTATGTACGTACGTACGTATGTATGTATGTGACGCTCCTACAGCCGAAAGTATTGCTCCGATTTTGATGCGCTTTGGAATGCGGGGGTGTATCGAAAATTCATCGAAAAAATAAGCTTTTCAAAAAAATCCGAAACCGGAAGCGGAAGTTACGCATGTTTTTTTGGTATCACTTTTTTCGTGATTTCAATTTTGAAACTTTTATCGCGGGTAACGATAGAGGGTCATAAGACAAATCTGTTAGTTTTTTGCCGAACTCGCTAGCTTTAAAATGAAGGGCGCTATGATTTTTTGAAAATTTTGAGTTTAACGCCCAATTACTCGAAAACGGATGAATCGATTCAAATGATTTTTATTTGGTGATATAAAAAGTTTTTTGAAAAATTATAACGGGCCTAAATTACGAATTTTCAAAATTTTGGAAATTTTCAAAAAATTATTTCTCAAAAACTGCTCCAAGGAATTTTTTTAAACTTCATATGTCGATAGACCTCGCAAGGGGCTATCGATATGTTTTTTGAAGAACTCCGTAATTTTCCTGTGGCGCCCTCTACGAAGCTTGGAAGTTTGAAACTTCAAACTCCTTTAATTAATAAACGAAAAAGATAGGAAGCTGGGGTTTTCACTGAATCGCTCAGTACGTAATGGAGCATATGAATATGTAAAGAAATATTACAATCGTGGATATATGTAAGCGCACCGGCCCCCTCCCCCCTCTTTTTTAGAAAATATATTTTTTTTATTCTAACGGTTGTTATTTGTTTTCGTCAAAGAATCTTTTTCCGCGAAAATAAAAAAATCGATTTTTTATGCCCTACAAAATATAATTTCCAGGGACTTAGAAAATTTTACCTCGGTAGCAATAGCGATTGGTACTAGTTAGACCGCCCGACGGCCTAGCGGTACGGACAGCCCGGTTGGTTCAGAACCATTGCCATACTGTCGCGCTACATTCATTTCTTTAACCGGTATTACAACAACAAGTTATAAATTATTTATCAAAATTTTGTATTTAATACTTAATTTGATATATATAATTATTATTTGTAATAAAGATGATATGAACAGTTTCCAGTATGGGAAAGTCCAGGGAGGCAGTCGCGTCCACTTATTTTAGTATCTTATTGTACAATAATGGTTGGTACTTTCAGAGGCACAAATTGGTTTTAATTTCTGTTGGGTTATTCCCACTGCCATTCTTCGTAATTTGTGTCATACAATAGACGGTTTTCTTGGCATCCGCATGTATTGAAAGTGAACTTGTGTGATCTCAGCTTTTCTTATTTCCGGCAATGTTCTAAGACGGTTCGAAGGGTATCGTTTTGACAGTGAATATGAAACACAGAAATTGTTGCATCTAAACAATTTCCTCTGCCTTTCCACAATTACAAAAACAATCATCACAGTCACGAAAGTTGTAATATAATCTTATGAAAATGAATGTTATCTCTTTGAATGTAAGGTTTTCTATTTTATGTTTAAATAATTCTTGCGTAATCCAGTGAAGTAGCTTTGGATGCAGATAGAAATCAATAGATATCAGTGAATTTATAACTGAAGTAAACAAGACTATGTTAATTGGTTAGAGAAGAAGATACAAACATCATTCAATGCTTTAAACAGATTTTAGTTAGATTTTTGCTTTCGCAGCCCTTTCCCCTGGATATTTGTAGGCAAGACATTTGGCCTTGGGCCTTTTGTTCCTATTGCCATCCTGGATAGGTGTAAGAGTAAATGCTATTGGTTCACTTGTAAAAAATACGTAACATTTGGTTAAACGTGTTTACGAGTTATTTCAAAAGAATTTTTCGAAATCTTGATTATTTGATAAAATTATCTTCTTCAGTTGAACGAAATCTATTTGTGGTGTTCTATTAATTTCTTCAGTTGAACCCTAATAGTTTCTTGGTGTCATAGTAACGTATGTTGGGTAATCAACAAAATATTTAGAAAACATTTTTTTAAATTAATATCACAATTTGGGGTTGATATTCATTGGAAACTACATATATAAACGATTCTCACGCAACTTTTATCCAGTCCCCTTTTTCTCGTTACTGTTTCTGGTGACGTTTTCCTGGATTTCCCCACAGTTTGCAACATCTAAATTCAACTATTTACTCAGTTTAGTTGTGGATGTAGGCTATAATTAGCACATTATAATAATTATAGGCACTTTTCACTACTAAATTACAAGTCTTAAATATTAAATATTACATTTCTTATACTAGAAGCTTTTCCAAGAAGTATACAGATTGCAAAAAAGAAAAGTAAATCAAAGCGACTGCATGTATATCAAACGCCTTTAGCTGCATATTAAACAATTTCCTGGTACCCATATGCATGCCTTAAAGTCATATGCACAAATTGCTGCCTGAAAGAATTTGCTGTGTTGCATAGCTATATTAATGCAAAACAGTGATTTGATATGGAGAGCGCTTAAACAGGTGAAAGGATTAAGCAGCTTCATTATTAAATCATGCAGTCAGTCGAGGCACCTTCTCACAGGCAATTATAAATGGATTTATTAACAATATGCACTCGGACTGAGCGCTGAAAGGAACATTAATATATCATCAACAGTTTTACAATTATAAAGTTGCTCGTCACGCGGTGACTCGATAAAACGATACACTTGAGTTGTTAGACGGAATTCGACGAAACAAATGGTGTAAAATTGTGTGGAACTATACCCTAACTACCTATGTTCAATGTGTCATTATACATATTAATAAAATAGCCACCGGCGGTATCGTTATAGTGAATGAATTATGGAAAGAACGGTAATTATCTACTCCTTACTGCGGTAACTTGGGTGAGATCAGAAAAGAAATTAATCGCAGTCACCGTTGTATTTCCATACATATACGTTTGATCAGAATACAATATTCGATAGGTTGCCAACGTGACAAGTAGGATAAATTAATTAAAAAATATTTGATTATTTAACACATCTTCCTAAATACATTACTAAATGGCGTGAAATTGGAAAATGGAGAATGGTCCGATTCTATTCAATCTAGCGTTGCAGAATTTCAAGAAGATTTTCCTGTTGAGGCTGTTAGCTTTTCCTACGAAGACGTTCATATACGTCTGCAACTAAATTTACTTCCTGAAAGATGGGATACACTAAAAAAAAAAAGACTAGTGGACTCACGAAAGGAACATCTAAAGTGGTTGAAGCAGTGCTAGCTTTCATGGGGAACAAGACGAGAAACCCCCGGACAAAAAACCACCCAGATAAAAAATTCAAGGACAGGAAACTCCCCGGATAAAAATCCCCCGGGTTAATTATCAGTTAAACATGATGAAAAAATTGAGATGTCGAAAGCATAGCATTTATTTAATATAAAATTATTATAATAAAAAGTTGTACAGAAAATCCACTAATTTACAACGTAATGTTGTTGCTGATAGTACTTAAAAAGTTTTCCAAATCACGTTCGCCTTCATTACATGCTTGACATAATTTTTTAAGGTGAGTTTGTAAAATCTGGTATATTGGTCTTTTATTCTTCGGAGGAAGCTTTCCTATGCGCTGCTGCTCCAATTTCCATTGGCCTGTTGCCCATTGCTGTCTAATTTTGTTAATTAGTACCTATATGTTAGGATGGAACGGGCGGGGATGGCTCAGTGGTAGAGAGCCAAGCTTCGGATGTAATAGTCCAAACGCTTCCCGGTTCGAATCTCCCCAGGGTCGGAAATTTTTCTAATTCTCTGGGTGATCCTCGAATTACGGTCGCATTAGAGAAGTAACAAGACCATAAACAAAAAACATTCACACACAACAGCAAGTTACGCATGGTTACGCACCAACACCATAATCCGCAGAGTCGTGCCCTGTTGTGCATTGCAGAAACTAACTTAGTCTTGCCTCACACCGAAAAAGCGATGGACCTCTAAGGCCTGTGAAAGCTTCATAAAAAAAATTTTAGGATGGTTTTGACCTACTACATTACTCAAGCGGTGATTCCACCCTTCGGTTTGGTTGTTGGTCCTTTCTTCATCTAGTATTGTTATGAGATGGGCATTCCATGTTGGAGGAGGAAACTTTGCGGGAACATTCCTCAATCTCGCATTATTAATATTGTTTCCTACTCTTTGATACGTTCGTGTTACGTAGATGGAGTAAAAGTAATATAGCAGTTCGTCGCCCCCATCAGGAGTATTATCTTTTAGATAATTCATAATCATATCAACATGTTATATGAGAAGAAATGCTAAACCGTCCATCATTCCACAAAATGGTATCAACCCCTCATCTTCCCTGTACTTTGTTCCATATATAATTCCTGAATTTTGCAATGGGTGCATTGGCAGCATCCCCTTATAGTTACATTATCCCCGAATAACACTTTTACGGCCTGAATGGTAGATCTTTCAAAGTCCATGTTAATAAACGCTGGGTCTGGGAACAGATATCTTTGTTGGCAGTTAGCCACCAATGTTCTCAGCATTATCTCGTATGTAGACTGCGTTTTTCTTTGAAGCAAACTATATACGCATGTCACAAATACGTGTTGCACTTTTACTCGCACAACGTATAGTTGTATATAGCATAAATAATGGTAGTGCCAAAGAAAAATTACCATCCGTATACCACGTAGTGGCATTGGCTAAATTGTATAAACCTTCATCCGTAGAGAATATTAATATTCATTCCACTATCATGCACCAAAACATTTCGTTGTAGTGTTTTTCAGTAGTGGACCACTCCCCCGTAAAGAAAATTTTATGCAGCTTGAAAGCTTGGTGATTACCACTTTATAGAAAATGCTAATACATTTTTTGACCGGGGGTTTTTTGTCCGGGTGATTTTTATCCGGGCGTTTCTTTGTCCGGGGGTTTTTTATTCGGAGATTTTATTTCCGGGGTTTTTTCGTCCTAGATTCCTTCCATGACACCAAAATCTGCTAGCCAATGAATTAGAAAAATTAATAGTCAAGCAGTTTTAGAAAAGTTGCTTTCCCATAAGATCACTAAATTGTGCTCTGTGAATTAATATCCCATTCGGCTCTTCTTGAATAACGTAAACGGTAACGTTTTGGATATGGTTTTTCCCACTTGCATCTTGCTTGCATTTAGAATGAAAATTATTAGTCATGAGGAATAGATAATTATTAAGTTTACATGAAAATACCACTTCAGGTGATAATAATTTGCCAACTAGATAGCTATTTCAATGAAATGAACTTGTCCATGTTTTTTCATCATGCTCTAACCAGTGATTATTAGGTGAATAACATTTTAACTTTGATTACTAGTAAAAAGTTTCTAAAAATGTAGTATTTTTCAGTAGGTCTCAAAATGTACCTAAATGATTACAAAATGTTAGTATCAGAAAATTGGACTGAATTTTTGAATAAATGAAAATATGGGCCGTTGGGTATAGTTAATAACATAATCCTTCATAAATAAAATTTATGTAGATATGATGCCATTTTGTATGTAACAGAAAAAATATTTTAATGGTTGTAATATTAATGTGATTTTTTCATTTGACAATATATCTGCTATGATAACTTTATTTGAAAATCATCTATCAGGGACGTGCCTGTAGCCTATTCACGTTCATTGTTTTTTGCTATCACCTGTACAAGAAAGCATTGGTTGCATGTAATATGGTTATATAGGTTCTAATATCAATATTAATTTTAGTGCCTAAATACTTCAAAGTAAAATTAGCAACTAGTTTCCCGAAAACTTGTAGGTTAGTTATTAGTTTATATAGTATACATATATCTATAAGTGCTGTAAAATTCTAAGGAGACCGTCTAGTCAATTTGTCAAATTGAAACATGAAACTCGATACGTCAAGTTCAAACACGACTTGTATGAAGAAGAATGTTTAAAATATTGGTAAGTGAACAAAGGTCTGCGAACAAAAGGGTTTCGGACAAAAAGATCCAGACAAACGTTCAGCACGTTGAGGATTTCCGGACGAAAAGTCTCCTAAAGTAACTGTATTCCTTCCGTATGAGTATTTTTCTTATCAATATATTATTTAGTTTTCCTTTAAGTACGTACTACAATAATACTGAATCTGAGTTTTAGTAAAACTTAATTCCAATTAGGAGTAAATTAGGCAACGTTTTTTAGGTAGGTATTGTACAATTTATTAATATAAGATTTTAATAATTGAATATCTTGATTATTCCATAATTTTTCATACATTTTATTTCACTCGGTACTGGATTATGGGAACATAATTGTTTTTGAGTAGTCTTTACTATGTTTTGAAATACTACCATTTAAAAATTAGATTCATACATTATAGCCTTTAGGCAGAGTTTGTTTTAGTTGTGAAGTAATTTAATTAGTAATGGTATACAATGCCTTGCATACAGTTCAAAACTAATATAGTGTTGTATTCAGGATCATTAGGGGACGGTGAAGGTTGCAAGCTAAAAGGCCGCCGGAATGTCTATGCTAAATGTGGAAATGGGGATACTAAACAACAAAATATGTACCTATCCATAAATTTGTTGCAGAAGATATTTGTTATTTGGTTGCTGTTTAGTAAGACTAATTTTTAAAAAATCAATTTTTATTTTCTTATAAGTAGAAAAAAATAAAGGCTTGTAACAATGATAGCACAAGTTCGTCTTCATTATTGCCATCCAGAAATTTACAAACCGCATTTGTTAAACAAATATTAAACACTTAGGAACATACCTATTGAAATTATAAAAAACTGTTTGGCAATGACAATGGTTCCGGGAGTTCCAAATAATCCACGTAATATATTTTTCCGAAGTTCTATTTGACCGCTGTACAGAAACAAAATAATAGTTTAAAAACTTTAACGAAAATCCGCTGGGAGTACGATTCGTTCAAGTCTTTCAATCAACAATTGAATTGCTTGACAAACTTGGATGAATTCTTACAAATTTCAGGATGTTTAATAATGAATGGTGTATAAGCTACCCTGAGATGTCTACTTATCACTGTTATGTAAAATTGTAAACAATTACAGTTTAAATAAAATTAAAAGTTTTGTTGATTATATATTAATATTAGTTTAGTATGTGTGTGGTCGCCTACAGCCTCGAACAGATGATTAGTTTTTTATATAATTTTAACTGGTTTGCAACGTTCGTCTTAATTTCCCTGAAATTGAATGTTGGGTAAATTCATTTAATGATTTCAATTCATAAATAGAACATTTTACTGTTATTACTGGTATGTATATTTTGTTATCTGTCAGTATGTGTGAAGGCATTTCTAAGTATTATCCAGGTTTGTTCTGAGAATTGTTACTGGTTGGCTTGTTATTTTGAGAGCAACAAAATAGTCAAGCTTAGAACTCCAAGGCGAAGTTTTTTGTGAGCAGTGAAAATAGGGTTGGGGTTAAACATTTTTCCTAAATTTTTCCCGCAACTAAAGTGGACGATAAAGTCTGAATCATTACATATACGAGTTGAAAACTTAGTTGACAATACCTTGTGGGTTCTCCCATCGTTTTAAACGGTTCAAAAATTAACACCGTTACCTTTTAACGTTCCCGTGAAGATTCGCCATTTGGACAAAATTATGTGTATTTGGTTATAATTTTTGGGCGATTTAAAACAATTAGTCCAAGAAAAATTCTCGTGGCATAATACGGTCTAATCATTACAATTCAGTTTATTGTTTTTCGCTGTAGCTACCATCACTAGCTGCTGTCGCAGTTTTCTTCATTTCCTGCACACAAGGGCCTTTTTTAAGTAAACATAAATCTTTTACCGTTTTATTCAACTTTATAGCCGAATCAATATACACTACCAATATATACAGTCGTTAGCGGAAATTTTCAGCCGTGATTATTTGTTACAAAGTGCTTTGATGTGTGAAAAATACAAGTAGTTGTATTTGACAATATAAAGCAACTGTCTGTTGCTAATTGTTTGGTAATTTAATGACTAACTGTACTTATTTTGTAAACTCAGCTGTTATTTACTGTCCAGTTTTTTGATCTTATTGTAAATGTCGCGGTCAACAGCGGCTAGAGCAACAGGTTCGGACGTGTCGAAGCCCTTTCCTTTGTAAATAATTTATAGGTAGACCTATTCTGGTTTCCCTTTTGGCAGTTTAGTATGTACCCATATAAATCTATTTATTTAATATACAGGATGATTATAAACAATCTTTAACAACGTCCAGCTGAGGTTATTTAACAGTTAAATCGCTTAGTATTTTTTTAATTGCGCACCATTGCGGAAATATGACGCGTCAAGTTTTTTTACCTCAATTCAGAAGGGTGGTTTTCACTTATTTTGACTTACCTTGTACGCTGAAACAATCAAGGATTTCTTCCTGTAGGTTTTTTCCGTAAACCCTCCGTCTTCCCTGTGCTAGCCGAAGAGCCTTTTACATTGGTTTGTTGCAGACTGATGCATATTAGCGTTTGGGCCGTAAAGGTTTATTAAAAATTAATTGTGAGTATTAAGTTTTGGCACAATCTGCAAACGTAATGGTTTTTGACAACTTGATATCCAGGAAAACAAATTTGCAATATCGCAAGTGATTCTAATCAAAGTATTTCGCTCGTTCTTCTTATAGCTTTACCGAATTTGTAATATATTTATGGATTTTCTTCCTATTCCTAAAATAATTTTAAATATTCTTATTTGTAAGGATGTCTAGATTATGCTTGTTGCTTAAGTGCTATTAAACAACTTAAAGTGCATACGAATTTAATTGTTTTATGTCTAATGTAATTATTTTCGAAAGTGTTCACAAAGCTTGGTAAATATAAGCACTGCAATGTATTACTAAATGGTTGCTCCTTCAGATCTATATTGAATAATGGTAAGTTTGATGTAAAAACCATCAGGAAGTCGCATGATTGCACCATTCAGCTATCATCAGTCATACACTTACACGTTTTGCTCTAAAGGAAAATACATTGGCCTTGCTCAACTGTAGTTACAGATAAACACAGGAAATGAACACAGGTATTTTATATATGATTAAATCATACTTTGTGGTTTACAAGCAGGTGCGCGATCGTATTTTTTCATTAAACTAAATTGTAGTTTTAGTTTTAGAACAGGAAGTAGGCAATCTGACGTCAGTAAGGTAACAGATGTAATGGGGTTTAATGACTATATTAGTTTCATGGAGAATGTTGATTTGGTGTTAATTAGTTTATCTAGGTGGAGATAAATTCGATAAAGTAGTGCTTCAGTAAAAAACAATTTTAAATAGACTGTAAAGTACTATAAAGCGAAGATTAAAGACTATTATGGTACAGGTTAAATTAATCCCGTAACGTATAATATACATTCTAAATTTGGAACTAATCTACAAACCCCAGTTAACTAACCTTAAGTTCAGCACTTAAAATATAACCTATCTTGATGGTATTTTTAGAACGTTAAACTCTGGAACTACTGAAAATATAGCATAGTTAATCGTTAATGTAATATAAATTAATGGCCATATCCATAATTTCCATAGACTATAGCTGTTCGTAGGACATTTTTATTCAAGATCTGTTTGTACCATTTACCGCACGAGGTTTACCATAACCCATCCATCACCTCTGCCAACTATTAATTATACACGCTTGCTAACAATAATATGGCTGTTTAATTCATTCAAAAATTTTACGGACCTCCAAGGAATTATTACGCTTACAACCACAACAACATTTAGACTTCTGTCCTGGCAATCAGACGTACCTACAGACAGATGTAGAGGATACCAGTGACTAAAAGTTGACATCCTAAGTGGAGATAGCAGCAATCCATCATAGACCTCGCTCAACACGTGGCCTGTCACTAGGATTTTATAAATAGACGACGATATGTTGATAGGTGCAGCTACATTTGTCAAGAATTAAAATGGCTTATTGATTATTGTTTTGTCTATACAGAAATACAGCTGTCGCTCATTTAACTAATCACGTTATGTTATTTCAAAAAGAAAAATACACACCTAATTGAATGCAAATGATGATTCTAATGTGTAGTTTCTATATACCATTCACATTGCTTGCAACGTACATGAAATGTTGCATGAAATATGCTTCTAATTGTTTTATATTGATATTATTAATAGTTCTTCTAAATGTATCTCGAAAGATAGTTGACCATAGAATTCCCATAATTATCACATAAAAGGTCTACTCAAGTAGCTGCAAGTTGTAAAGTGCCATATCCGTCAAAGAAGAGGCAGCATCTTCCATTTCTGACAGCCAATATGGAAGTGACCTGAAAAGTGTTAAAGATTACTATCAGTTTTAACGCCCAAGTTTGATTGGCGTGAGAGTTTTCAACGTCAGCAAGAAATGTTAGATCTACCTGTGGTGATTGCTAATAGATAAAGGTATATAAATTGATCATCAATCATCTAACTACCTACCTTGTGTGAGTTAAATAATAAGTTTTTATTTAATACATCAGAATTATCCAAGTAATTTTGTTAGCGCCGTTGCATTCAAACTCCTTTTGTGCAACTGCAAAAATTCTAGCTACTTCCTTTTACTTTCATTCCTGATAAAGATCTACCTTTGCAAATATGAAACAATTAAACATTTTCTGTCTTTATTTTAAATTTATGTCGCCATGTAGGTTATGAATGATGCACCAAACATACATCTTGATATAAATTAGTTAGGAATTCTTTAGTAGTTATTATGGTGCATCTAGGTGGAACAATGATATTATAAAGAAGTGTACTTTAATTAATCCGAAGGAGGAGGTTTGAAATTCTATTGTCTTCGTGAGTGCCTATTTATTGATCATAATTAATCATTATTAGGTTTCTTACAAATAGCTGATGTTAATTTAATCTTGTAATTTGATTAGTTGCTATTTTTATTGTTTGCAAGATAATGTTGTGTTCTTCGCATGAATAGTACTTTCTAAATTGAACGACTCTTCAACGTATTATTATATTATAAAGTTGACAGTTTAGCAATAATTAGTTTTTTAATTGTTTGATTATGGTATTAAGCCTCTAGAACAATACCAAACTTCTTTTTCTAATTGTGGAGGAACAAGTATGCAACGGTAATATACTTTGGTTCAGAAGTATAAGTATCTTTTAATTAATATGGAAGGAGCTAATACTTTTAGAAAGGCAGCGTTAGAGTTTGAACTTGCAATGCTAAAAACAATAAAATTGATGAATAATATATTCGTGTTCTACAAATGTGGGTATTCAGTCATGGATAAATAAATATTATAAGGGTAGAATTATAGTGAATCGTGTCTTTTGCAAACTACAGATTAATATTTACATATTTGAGTAACAAAATTAAGCGAACAAATGAATCGTGTAGTTGTATTTGATACAGAATTTGATCAGTGAAGATTAGGTTTAGTTGCTGTGGTATTATATATTATAAAAGATTCACAAAACCCTTTACCATACCAGGAAAGACTGTAAAAATGAATTTCTGTATCTAAAAAATCGATAAATTCACCGGATTTTCAACTGATTAAGAAAAACTAACAATGTAAGCGTTCTTAGAAGTTACATACAATGCCGAATTAAGGAATGGAGGGCTCTCCGGAACGCCGTTCCAGTAAAAGAACTCAATTCCGGTTTACAATTACCAAGCAACAAAGCATAATAATAGTTTATTTTCCGCAAACAATCTACAAGAAAAAAAATGAAACTAAAATTAACACAAAATGATTTATCACTGAAATCTGTGCTCCATCTACGTAGGCCCGACGATGGATAGCGGGCGGCGGTAGGTAGAAGCACGGTCACTGCTCATCAGTTGCATACGACACCAACTTACATAGTTTGCGTAATACTCATGGGTAAACGTTTATTCTGTATTGTAAGCCAAAAATTGGCGTTGCATTTTGCCTATCTGCTAAATACTTTCAACTTATAGAATCAAGGACGTAAATCAGAACAATCATTTTTGATACATTAAAAATTGCATTAAATCAGTAAATTGCCAGTTTTCAGGTCTGACGTTTGTAATACAATTTTGAGTGGAGAATAGTTTACATTTCACTTAGAAATATAATATTACATTACACACAAATAAAATATCTGAAAAAAAAATTTAAAGTTTCACTTCACAATTTCATGTAAAATTGCGTAAATTACTAGGACTCTTATTTAATATACGTGTAATAATTAAGAGATGTCTCTTTGTGAATTACTTAGATGTAAATGAAATAATTTTATATCCGATACTGCCGCGTTAGACACACTTGAATGAAAACCAGTAACAGATAAAAACATTAAGAGTAATAAATATATACAAGAACTAATAAAAGCGCTTTTAGGGGCACTATGCTGCCAATATCAGCCGTTTATTCATATAAATATAAGAATTAGAAAGAGTGCTATACAGTTATTTATTTACTTTAATGTCATTTTAATGGAGCTTTTATACACAATTTCTTCTATGAATACATCTCTACATAGTTTGTTTTAAAAAATACTTAAAGATTTGTTCTAATTTAACTGAAACCGTGGAAAATATAATAGTGAATAATTATCGTTAAA
>JABXWE010022061.1:0-15407 GCA_014611495.1 Limonius californicus | reverse complement strand
CCTATAATAATGCACAGCCTTTAAAAAATTGTAGGTCTACTGTAATGTTGGTTGCCTATCTAACGAGAAAATATAATTCAAAATAAAATGAATGAAGATGTGCATGTGATTTATTTATTACTTAGATTATGGTTATAATAAAAATGATTTATAGAGCTTCAAATAGTATCCAAATTAGCTATTACGTGCCTACGCATTTATAACTTCTGTTAGGATAAAAATATATGAAGAGTAAGTTAATACCATACAAGCTAGTATTTGTTTATTCATAAAAATTAACCAATGAAAATTATAAACATTTAAGCAAACATTTTCTTCATAAAACGGAGTGAAAACTATTATAATGCACAGCGTTTAAACAAATTGTAGGTACTCCTGTTATGTTGGTTGCCTATCTAACGAGAAAAAATAATTCAAAATATAATGAATGAGGATGTGCGCGTGATTTATTTATTAATTAATTAATGATTATAATAAAAATGATTTATAGAGCTTCAGATAATATCCAAATTAACTTCTACATGCCTGCACATTTAAAATTACCATTAGGATAAAAATATATGAAGAGTAAGTTAATACCATACAGTATACACGCTAATATTTGTTTATTCATCAAAATTAACCAATGAATATTATAAACATTCAAGCAAACATTTTCTTCATAAAACGAAGAGAAACCTATTATAAAGCACAGCCTTTAAAAAAATTGTAGGTACTACTGTAATGTTTGTTGCTTATCTAATGAGAAAGAATAATTCAAAATGCAATAGATGATGATGTGCATGTGATTTATTTATTAATTAGTTTATGGTTATAATAAATATGATTTATATAGCTTCAGATAATATCCAAATTAACTTTTACATGCCTACACATTTACAACTTCTGCTGTTAGGATAAAAATGTATGAAGAGTAAGTTAATACCATACATGTTAATATTGGTTTATTCATATAAATCAACCAATAAAAATTATAAATACTTAAGTAAACATTTTCTCCAAATACACAAACAGAAACTTATACAAATGCATAGATTTTCGAAAAAAAAATTATATACTATTGCAATTTTGGCTGTCTGTCTAACGAGAAGAAAGCATTCAAAATATGATCGATGATGTGCATGTACTTTATTTATTAATCAGTTTAATGGTTATAATATAAATGTTTAATAAAAATTTACATCCAAATTAACATCTACGTGTCCGTACAATACATTTACAAAAATTACTTTTAAAGTGAAAACGTATAAAAGTATGCATAAAGTATGTTACTACCAAAGAGTATATAATTATATACTCTTTGTTACTACCAAAAATGAAATTATAGGTTTGTACATAATTGTGAATAGTTCAGCAATGCATTACTCTCAAGCACAACAACAGACCCTTATCAAAAATGCATACATTTTTCAAATGAAATTCATTGGTATCCATACAAAGTACATCCACTCTGATATGATAAAAAGTTGGGGATGCCGCATCGAGGGGATTTCAGCCAGCCGCAGTTTTTACGATAGTTTAGCTGCACAAACTGCTATAAAAGCGCAACGGTCCGACTAGCTGGCGCCACTAATAGAATTATTACTTTTCTTCCGAGCTTCCGATGGAAGAGGGTCGATATTCACAATTGCCGCTATGATGCATCTGGAGATTCCTACACGTTATGTGGACGACTCATCCATGCGACATTTACATAAGGGTATTGCACTCGTGCGGAGATTTGCTCACAAAATAATATCTAGAAACGGTGCAGTTTAGTTTATTGTCTATAGAATGACGCATATATTAAGGCTTTAAATGACTGGGGCTGTTTCTACTTTCGTAAAGTGGCCTTATTCCAAACCTCACACGATACTCGAGTTTGCATTATTGATTAAATGAATAATGCAGATCTGGTTTCAACTGACATTGTGGTTGTCTGAAGAGCAAAGCTCTTGTTTTATATATTTCTCCTATGCCAAGAAGAGGTACACAGCACTGCTTATTTTTTGAATAAAATATTACCCCAGAAACACATACAAATTGTAAATTTAAGCTTGAAGAAGAGTACACCTGTTATGGATGTGTGTAAACTCCTTGCTTGCTGGAAATAGAATCGGCTTAGGTTTCAAAAACCTAAGGCATGGTCGACATTACCTTTATAAACTCTGAACTGATTACAGATTGAAATGTAATGTGTTTCTGAAATTCATCAATATATTAATAATGTACCCCCCCCCCCCCAGTTTATCCCAAAATTTTGAGATCTTGTTATGTCGGGATGTTTTCTCGTCCATTACAGAAGTTGCGTATACCTATATACAGCGGTCGGCATAAGTCAGTTTACCGAAAAGTTATTTTATTTAATCTCCTATACATGAAAATATATTATATCTGTTATAGTAAAAGTGACTATCATCGTGTTGGTACATGTAATGCATCTATTTGACACAGATTTACAGATTCCATCACAGAATTTTGGCTTGAAAATACGAGAACAATTAACTTCTATAACTTCTTCCTAATGTTCCACATCTGTCGGTTTCACAGCAAAAACGTTGTTTTCCATCATTCTCCACACAAAGAAATCACACAGGGCTAAGTCAGGGGATCTTGCAGGCCACTCAATGGTTCTTTTTATCCCTACATACTTACAAAATTTTTAGTGCAAGGTGCTCCATCTTGTTGCCAGATAATTTTACCTCTTAAGTTTCCAACAACAGCACTGTTCTCCAATTCGATAATTAGTTCATGCAGCATTTCCAGGTACTTTTTCGTGTTCACTGCCCCATCCAAAAATATTGACCAAATTTACCACTACTGCATATACCTGTCCATACTATGATCCCAGGTACATTTAACTCTACAGTAATGAAGGCTTGTGAATTTTCAGATGCCCAATAAACGTAATTGGGCCTATCAATATGTGCATGCATTTTCAAAGTAGCTTCATCGAACCACAACATACGTTTGTAGAATTCTGGATTCGCTTTAGATCGAACTAGGTACTCTTCGCAGAATTAAAGGCGCCTGTTGGAATTACCAATGTTAGCGGGGAGTAGGTAAAAACGGCGGAACGGGATAGGTCTAATAAATAAATTTCTAGTTGAAGCATATATAAAATAATAGCGTGGTTAAATCTATATATTGGGCGCCTATTACCATCAAAAACTGCAGTCAAGATAACTCACTCTATCTGAGAACCCAATAATAAATAAATCAATCTATAAATTATTTAACCAACATATAAACCAAATCAGTTTTGCACCTACCTGTATGGGATGGTCTCAGGGTTACTGTTATAATTGGAGCAAACTGTGCAGACTCGAACACTAGGAACAAGGTATATACACAAAAGGCACAGCAAATGCAAGAAAATTTGAACATTCAGGAATTATATCGTAAAATTCAAAACCGAGTTATGAGTGCTTTCTTTTCCACAAAACAAAGTGACTTTTAACTTTATTAATTTTGGTAAACAACTTTAAACAAATAAATATCACTTCTTTAAGACTTTATAACATTTGCTTGTTCAATTAAAAACCCGCCTTGTTTATTCTTGTATGGAGGAATGTAGACTTGGCCTGAAAGGATTCTCCACAATTTCGAATTTCAAAACTTCTCACGTTGATGCGAAGCTGGGGCTTGTGGCACGTGGACAAGCTTACAAAAGATGACGGCAGCAACTCATGTTCCATCAATGTGTTCGAAGAAATTGAAACAGTAGAACGTTCTTAATTTAATTAATAAAACTTTACCAACTAGTAAGTTGATCCTTTTTCCATTAATATCTTTTATTGGAATGATCCATAAAATTCGTAGAACTTGTATTGTTAATAATAATACTACACTACTCAAAAAATAAAAGTAGTCATTTTTTTTGTTGGCGTATTTTCATTAAGCTTTAAAATTTTTAAGTAAGACTTGGCATATCTATAAAGCAATTACTTGTCTAAAATACCCCTACATTTGTAAAAAATTAATTTGCATTTAATAAAGTTACAAGCTGTTAAACGTGAACATGCTAAAAACTAAAGTGATCAAGGGACTTGTTACGGATAAACAATGCATGATTTCTATTGTTTCTGTTATTTGTTGATATGGCTGAACATCACCATCAAGTTCCTCAACGACTTGGAAGACATTTAACTACATTAGAAGTTACCAGAGGTGTTACGTTGTTACAAGAAGGCTATTCTCAGCGTTATGTGGCTCGGGAACTTGGGGTTGTACAAGGGACCATTTGGAAGTTATGGAAACGTTACAGAGAGTCAAATCAGATTACGAGACGTCCAGGAACGGGCCGTCAAAGAAAAACGACTGCTGCTGATTATCGTTTTCTTCGTTTACAAGCACTTCGTAGTCGCACATCCACTGCTCGGGATCTTCAAGAGGACCTGTTGCGTACTAGTGGCCGTAGAGTAAGTGACCAAACTGTTCGTAACAGACTAAAAGAGGCCAATTTAAGATCTCGACGTCCTGCAAAAGTACCAAAGTTATCTAGACAGCATTGTCAAATGAGACAACAATTTGCTAGGCAGCACGTCAACTGGCAACCTCGGCACTGGCGTCGAGTAATGTTTACGGACGAATCAAAATTTGTTCTTTCTGGGAATGATGGACGAAAACGAGTCTGGCGAAGAACGGGAGAACGCTATTTACCGCAAACACTACAAAAAAGTGTTCCTTTTGGAGGTGGTTCGGTAATGATTTGGGGCGGTATTTCGATAAATGGTCGCACAAATCTGGTAGTGATTCGCAACGGCGCTATTACGGGACAGAGGTACATCGAGGATATTCTAGAGCCTCATGTAGTACCCAGAGTACAAAACGATGGCCAAAATTTCATACTAATGCATGATAATGCTCGGCCGCACACTGCCCGAATTGTTACTCGTTATCTTCAAGAGCACAACGTTCGTACTTTGGACTGGCCAGCATGTAGTCCTGATATGAACCCGATCGAACATGTATGGGACTATTTGGCAAGACGCATTAGGTGCCGTCCAAATGTTCCTGTGACGCTCCAAGAATTAGAACACGCTTTAATTGAAGAATGGGAGAATATCCCACAAGAAAACCTCCGAAGGCTTATTCGCAGTATGCCCCGACGTTGTACTGCAGTTATACAAGCCCGAGGGGGCAATACTAAGTATTGATTGTATACAAATTTTAAGAAAAATAAGTTTTCGTAAAATTTTGAATTAAGTTTGAACCATTATTACCTTACTTATCACTTTAGTTTTCCACATGATTGTGTTTAACACCTTATAGCTTCATTAATATTAATTTAATTTTTATAAAATGTTGTTACAATTGAAATAAATAATTGTTTTAAATTTGTACGGAATAATATTTAAAAAATTTTCAATCGTGATAGAAATATGTCAACAACAAAAAATGACTACTTTTATTTTTTGAGTAGTGTATAACCTCCAAATTCGACTTTATCATACACTTTTGTGATGGAGTCTCTTCTTAATATCAATGTAACAAAGCACTTTTATTTAAATTATGTTATCACTATTGATACTTATTTTTTATTATATCTTGTAGATGTGGAGTTATAATCGGATGACATTGACATTTATGTTTTGTTGTCATTCCAATTGTTGACTAATCCATAAACATAAGACGAGGAGAAAAATCGACAATCGAGGGACGCTTACTCAATTCTGTACACAATTAAGGCACCTATCCCATTGTTACGCTAACCGACGTATACCCTGCTCATAGAATTCTTGTGGCTGCTGATTGAAGAAGTCTTCCACAGGTATCTGCACTATCAGATTCCAAATGCTGATCATTTAACGCCTTTTTCAGCGGTCCAAAAATATGGAAACAAAAGACGATAGATCCGGACTGTAGGGTGGATGCTCTAAAACCCTCCATTTCTTTCGTTGAAGATTTTCTTTTACCACATTAGCAACATGAGGCCTAGCATCGTCGTGCAGCAAAGTGACCTCACCCGTAAGTTTTCCTAGACGTTTCCGTCTTATTGCTTGATGAAGCGTGTTCAAAGTTTCATTGAACAAGTTTGCATGCAGGTTCCTTAAAGTCTATCAACAAAGGTCTTTCATGGTCGAAAAAAAATTGTTAATATCACTTTTCCTACAAAAGGTTGTGCTTTAAACTTCTTTGGCGGTGGTGTACTTGAATGTTTCCACTGCATCAACAGTAACTTACTGGGTGGCTCGTAGTAATGGCACCAAGATTCATCACCAGCAACTATTGACAGAAAAAAGTCATCACCATTTTGTCTATAGTCTGTAAGGTCTTGTAGAGGTAAGCCTATTCGCAAGCAGTTTTGTTCTTTAGACAAGAGACGAGGAATCCATTGCGAGCAAACTTTGATGTAAACCAGATTACGAACAATACTATGGGCAGATCCTACACTCGCACCAACAATTACTGAAGTTTCTCTAATTAAAATTGGAGAATTATCTCTCATAAGGCCTTCCACACGTGTCATATGGTTTTCTGTTTATGCAGTACACCGTGCAGTTGGTCGCGGCTCATTCATAGTCCCCTCGTTTCCATTCTTAAATTTTCGGCACCATTCCTTCATAGTTGGGGTACGCAATTCATGCGTTTCCATACATTGCTTACATTCACGTATGAATCTGCAATGGCTGCACACCCTCAGCGCATAAAACTTGTAGGATCGCACGCTGATCAAACCTGGACGGAGTTTCAACAACAAACGCCATTACAAAATCGGAATTTTAAAAGTCAGAATCAAATTCAAACCTCAGAAACGTATTAGTGTATTGCTTATAAACGCTACTAACATTAACAAACGTGATTTGAATTATTACATTTGTTTTCAAGGCTAAGTTTATCAGAGATGGGTTTCCTTTGAACAAGCCTTGTAGTTGATATGTGTTGTCAAAAGCATCGACCTAGATTATACTCTAATAATTAATATATAAATATTTTTTAATTTTTTTCCCTAGTAACTGCAAACATATTTCCGTAGAACTTATAACATGCATTTTACGCAGTTGGCAAATTTCCATTTCTTTTCGTGCTTCGTTTGAAGAAACTAGCCTTGGAATAAATAATATTTTAGCGGTTTCATTTAGTGAGCATTGCAGTACAGCGCTACGGTGCGTTTTATATCTAGTTATATAACACCCTGTATATATTTCATGTGCCAATTCTTTAGTAATCTCATAGTTTATAATTACTTTCAAAGAAAAACAGTTAATTTTGGGATTATATGTCGATGTAAAGCGTTAAAATGGAAACTCCTATAGCAAAATCCCAGTCTAATTAGCAGGGCTTCCTAAATCCCATTTTCACTATCTCATCGCATTCCAGCAAATGCTGACCAAGAACGTTGAACTTGTTTGGCTTTTATTTTTGCAGGCATTGTTGCACGTATGGTTAAACGCTTTTAAACATAGCTACAGCTTTAGCATCTGGCTTACGCAAGCTTAATGCTAAATATACAGTCAAATTCATTGGGATTACTGCTCCGCTTGTTGTTGACTTCTGAAAAGCGGCATTTTAATGAGCAATACAAACACTGTGAGTGCTCCAGCTTTTAAAATTTCAAATTAAACGGTAAATTTGATGTTTGGAAAAAGAGTAAACAACGAAGAGTTACAACTGCTGCTTGCTTAGCGTTAAAACAGATTCATTGACGTGTAAAAGCAGAACTCATACTGAATAGTCTAACCTAAGAAGTGAATTGGATAAATAATATATGTTTATATCATTCCTATGTAGTAGATGTTATTGGGCTGTATAGTGTGTTTTTTTTTTTGGCGTCAAAGTAGGCGCTGAAAATTTCATTCTGAACGTAGTACACATCAGCTGTTTTAGCCTAACCTCACTTTTCGTGTTTGTGCTTCTTTACTTGAATTTTTTAGCTTTTTGTGGATTCTTAGCTTGCAGTTTGAAAAATCAGTCTTTGCATGACTTCCATTAGCTACATGCGTAGGTAAAGTACAGTTTATGTTTTAATAATTTCAACTAAAACAAAATCTTTTTTTACATTCCATTAATTATACTGTTTGCGATCTCTATCTATCGGCTGTTTGTGTTAGGTAACTAACCTCTTCAAATCAAACTGTTATTCTACAGGAACATACAAGTATCTCAACAAGTTCAGTTGTCAGTTAGCACCTGCCACAAAATATTAAAGAAAGATATCTATTTGTATCTCTACCGTTTGAAGTCTGTACAACAATTACACGAAACTGATTATACTCAGCATGTCGAATTTTGTCAGTGATTCCTAAATATCCTCATTGACGACCTACTGGAGAAAACTTTTTTCAAGGACGAAGCCTGGTTTTACTCGTATTTAGATAGATACATTTATTTGTAAAACATGCGTTTACCGAGTTCGTATAATTCTAATTTTATGGTAGAGTGTGAGCGGCCATTCAAAGTCGTAGAATAGTTGGACCAAACTTTCTGTAGGAAAAAGTAAGACAGAAGAGTTTATTTATTAATAAATCGACGAAGATTTTTGTTCAGACACTTCGACTGCAGAAAGTTAACGAGAACAGTGTTTATGGCCCATTTTCGAGAATCTTCATGACGATGAACTCAGGTTTTGATTTTTCCAAAAAGACGGGGCCACTACACACACAACACGTGATACCTTAAATATGATACGAAAATTTATCGACAGTGGGATTATTAGTCGAAATTCACCAATACCTCATCCTGTTAGATCTTGTGACCTCACGTCATGCGATTTCTTTCTGTAGCTGTATTTAAAGAACTCCATTTTCCAGCAACCAATACATGACTTGAATGAATTGCAGCATATTGGAAAAAAATAATGAAATTAATAAGAATAACCATCCGTATATGTTAATAAATGTCAGAAATGGGATTGTACGAAGATTTTCAGTGTGTCTGGGTTAAGGCGGTGAACATTTCGATCATTTGTTATAAATTCTTTGTTTATTGCAATTAATTACTTCTTCTTCTTCTTTATCATTTCCCCGTTTGCAATTCTAGCATTAGGGATCCTCTATCTTCTATAGTTGTTTCTGTTCCTTGCCATGTTCCTTATTTCGTATATGTTTCTTCCGCTTCTGTACCTGCCTCTCTTCCGTTTTCCGATTATTGCTCTATCCATTATTTTTCTGGGGATTCTCTCTTGTGGCGCTCTAATTAGATGTCCATACCAGCTCAGTTGTTTGTTTTCTATTTCATCACTAACGGTGTTTGTTTTAAATCATCTCTTATGGTTCTGTTCCTTATTCGGTCTCGTCTAGTTTTCCCTGTTATCTTTCGTATATATTTCATTTTGGCCGATGTAATTTTTGACTTATGTTTACCTAACATCGGCCATGATTCAGCTCCATACGTAAGAGTAGGTGGTATATTGTTACATAAATTCATAATTTCGTATTAGTTTTTACTTCCTCTTTGCCTAGTAGTGTGTTATTGACTCCATAGTATATGTTACTTGCCTTTTGTATTCTGTTTCGTATTTCGTTGTCTATTTCTTTATTTTTTTTGTAATGATGGTGCCTAAATACTCGTAATTGTTTACTGTTACTGTTACTAATGTTTCCCCATTTATTTGCATATTTATGTTTCCATCTTCTTCTTCTTTTATTACATGCATATTCTTGGTTTTTCCTATATTTATTTGCATTCTATTTTCCTCTAAGCAGGCTTTCCGGATGTCACTATGTCACTATGTCACTATGTCATGCGCGTACACCAGGTCACAGGTTTCAGTCGGTGTTGGGTTGTAATGACCTACGAGGTCGGACAAATATATAACGGGATCGATCAAATACAAAGCATGTGAGGTAGCCATAGGTGAAAATACTTCTAGCGTCCTTCGAAGTAATCTCCCTCGACCTCTATGCACCGTTGACATCGACGACACAAGTCGCGGAAAGCCTGCTTAAACTTGTCGCGAGGAAGTGCGTTTAGTTCGGCGGCGGTAACATTCCGCTGAATGTCTTCCACGTCGTCAAAGCGCCTTCCCTTGAGGGTCAATTTCTGCTGAGGAAACAGGATGAAGTCCGCTGGAGACAGATCCGGCGAATAGGGAGGATGTTCTAAGACTGGGACATTTCTTGTCGCCAAAAACGTCTTCACAATCAAGGCAGAATGCATAAGGGCATTGTCGTGTAAAAGGTGCCACTTGCCGTAGGCTGCCAAATGCGGTCGCACACGTCGAATGCGTTTTAGTAAACGCGTCATGACACCCTTGTAGTACAGGCTAGTGACGGTGACACCCGGTGGCACAAATTCTTTGTGAATGATTCCTTGACTGTCGAAGAAAGTGATCAGCATGGTCTTCACTTTCGATTTTTAGAGACGGAATTTCTTTGGCCTGGGAGACGTCTTCGATCGCCATTCCATGCTTTGTCAGTTGCTATCTGGATCGTACTGGCACTAGCACCACGACTCGTCACCAGTAACAATTGAATCCAGAAACTTTGGGTCACTGTTGGCTGTTGTAATGAAGTCGCGGGAGGTGTCCACTCAATGCGCTTTTTGCTCAGCGGTCAAATTGTGCGGGGCATATTTGGCTCAGACCTTCCATTTCTTCAAATCCTTCCCCAAAATGGTTCTAATGGTTTCACGTCTAATACTCAGTTCCTGTTCCATAATTCTCAATGTCAGTCGTCGATCAGCCGCCTCAAGTTGTCGGGCATTTTCGATCGTTATGGGGTTTCTTGTTGTGATCGGATGACCCGACTTCTGATAATCGTAAAGGTCCTGCCGACCTTCATGAAATCTGGCAAACCACTCGAAAACGCGACTACGGGACATGACTTCATCGCCGTACACAGTTTTCAACATCTCGAATGTCTCTGTGGCCGTTTTCCCCAATTTGAAACAAAACTTAATGTTCGCTCTCTGCTCCATGTTTGACTTGTGTCACATGTGACAGCTGCACTAACTTGTTCATTCGCATGCACAGCCCACCACGCAAGTTCTGACAGGATGCCGTTTTAGCTATGTGTAGACGAAAGTTCCAGCTACAATTTGGATATGATTTGGAAACAGTCAGTTTCTTATAGTGTCCGCAGTAGTGCCAATCCCTTTTCATATTTGTCCGACCTCGTATAGTGGAGGGTCCCGTTTTGGTTTAACATGTCTTGATTAGTTCGTCCATGAATATTTATTTTACAATTACAATTAAGTTATTATCATTTGATACAATTGTATTGTTTATTGAAGCTATTTTTAAATGTTTTCATTTGAATGCTTTCTTGTCAAATCTGTTTATAAAAGTAGGGTTTGCTACGTTTTGTGATACGTTCACAATGAACTTTTCAGCGCCTACGTCAAATTTAAACAACACACGATTCAAACACAGTATGATCAAGAAATAAAGACGAACTATCAATTTATGAATACATAAATTAGAATGAAGAGGGTATGAAGGTTGTGTGAGTCTGTTGCAGCTCGCAAAAGTTTTTATCCAACATCTGACAAATTATCTCAATATGTTACGAAGGATGCCGTAATATATCTAGATGTTAATACCTCCCATTTTCTGTTTAATAACTACAATATTTAATTTAAATAAAGAATTCGTTAAAAACTGTTTGGTCATAGGAGGAGTGTCCCAATTTAAACAGGAAAGTATTTATAAAATAGTGTATTGCAATATTACAACGTTGAAAACTGTATTACTTTTCTATGTAGTCACCCTGCCAAGCGATGCACTTGCTGTACCGATCTGGAAGCTTCATATTACCTTTATGGAAGAATTCTTTGAGTTGCATGCATATCCATTCTTGAGTAGCTTCAAAAATGTATTTATTCGACTGAAATTTTTACCTTTCTAAAAATTCTCGTAGTGGAACAAACAAATAAGAATCGGAGGAAGCAGGATCTGGACCGTACGCTGAATCCGGAAGAAAGTTGCACTGAAGTATGTTTATGGTTTCAGTTGTTCTTGCAGCGTTATGAATTGTTTCGATGAAAGCAATAAAGCTTCGTCTTCTCTTCTGTTTGTTCCTGATCGCCTGCTAACTTTTTTGCGGAAAGGTATCGAATAATAGCAGACACTTTACCAGCAAACAGCAGCGTTTTAGCTTTCTACGACTCTGGTGATGTGGTGTAACACCTGCATGCTTGTACATTTCGAAATATGAATAAAATAATGTACTCGTGTTTTATCAGTTGTTACAATTCAATCCCGAAAACTCATTATCATTGATCTTATATTGCTGCAGTAAAGAAGAACTGAATTCAAATTATGTTCTGCGGTCAACAAGTGCGGAATCCACCTAATACTCAATTTACGATACTTTACCTTGTTGTTTACGATGTCTTCAACGCTTCCAATACTAATTTCTAAATTATGGGAAATTTTACTTTCTATCTTTCTAAATAAGAATATTAACTTTTTTTAAATTTTCACAGTTAATTGAATTTCCAACTCGTCGTATATCAGGCTCATTTTCTACACGAGTTCCCATATCTCTGGAAGATTTCGGCTACTCAAACACCCGACTCTTAGAAAGACACCGCATGATTCCCTCAGTTTTGCAAAAATGTATATCAAATTTACCCCCTCATTCGTAAGGAACTTGATTATTTTGGGCTGTTTTACAATCTATAATGAAGAGAACTTTTCGACATCGTAACTGTAACTGTCAAAATACTATTATAACGAAACAATTGCCATAGCAAGAAACCAAGGACCAGAAGGCTCAAGACCGCCAGGACGTCCGTACGAAAGGCGGAAGGAAAGCTGGCAGTCCATATCCCAAGATTGAAGATATCAAAACAAACAGGTCCTAGACCTACCTCAAGAATAAGAAGAGAAGAAGAAAAATTGCCATGGATATGTTAACAAGAATCAACATTTGATTAATTTAATTTTTGATATTTCCGTCAGATGAAGTTTTAATTTCCACATTCCAGCTTAAATTTAAACACTCCTCGCACATTAAAAATTCCATCAAACACAACATTTTCTAAAATACATATATGTTTGCAACAATAAATGAATAGAATGGTTATCCTCCTAAAATATAATTAAACACAAGTACAAACCCCATCATATAATGTTAACTTGTAGATGTTGTAACATGTAAAGCTGTTTAGGTACGAAACACTAGTTGAATTTAAACAACTTGTCGTTGCGACATTTGCAAAGACATTGCAAGTCCTTCTCAAGCGGACTATTCACGTAAAGAAAACTGTTTGGATGTGTGCAATGCATTTCTATATTGTACATTTTTGAATATAGATACAATAACTTAAAATTCCTGATATCTAGACGTTGTAACGTTCGTTCGGTTTCCTCTTCTAATTCAAGGAATCATTTTCATTGCTAACCAGAGAATCATAGGTCACCTTTCGTTATAGCAAGATATTATGACTGAAATGTGTTTGGCCTACATCGACTGCTTCCCCGAAAACATTTCCTAGATTTATACCCTTGGAGTGTTACACGTACCACGGGCCCCTTTGAAAAATCTATGTTGTGCCGGCTGCTTCAGTATTTGTTTGGGAACTTAAAAAAAGTTGCCTTAAGACTCTTGCGATGATCATACGTTGTATGTTAGAAGTCGAGTTGATAATTGATCCTGTCATTTAACTAAAGTTTTACAGTCTACGATCTAACGTTTCAAAAATATCGACAAAAGTCGGATTATTGACAAACAGGATACAATAATATTCTGAGGGACGGTGGCGTCTTCTCATTTCGTTCTGTGCGGATAAATATTAACCCCCGTTCAACCCTATAACATCATCACAGTTTCAACCAAAAACTTTGTGCCTGCGATCTTCATGCCTGACTGTTTAGAACTTCTAATTCGCCGTTTCCCGAATAAAAATCCAAATTACGCCACATTGTGAAACTCACATCTTTTGTTTGAGTTTGCGCAGAGTCCCTCGCCCAGAGGCGCCGGTTTAATAAGGAAATAAAGAGAACCTTTTTGTGCTTTTTTCGCACTAAAGTAAAAATTATCCATGTATTGCCGTTATTAGTGGAAAAATGTTCTATTTCTTTAAAATGCCTGGAATTGTAAAAAAATGAAGTAGTATGATCTTCATAAAATAATGCGACTTTCAGTTGCTAGTACCTTCATAATTTAATAAATTCCTGTATTTGTTTCGTACCGTAAATATCGTAGCCAGTAGCGGCGAACTTTCAAATTTCAACGTCACGAAGCTTTTCATGTAAAAATATTCATAATACTATCGTCTCTGCTTCTGATTTAAACTCTTCTTTGCTTGCATTTGTGTAAACCGTTTTATGTTTTGCTTAAAGTGCAGGGTGATTCAAAAGGTATGGTCCAAACGTTAAGGTGTAATCGGTGATGTTAAAATATGTAAAAGTTGCTAATAAACTCATGTCCGATTCACAATTGTTTTCTAGTTATATCATTTTTATATAACAACATTTTTATTTTTGATAAACAACATATACAATTACTAAAAAAACTGAAAAGTAATCACAAATGTTCAAAATGTACACCCTGTCCTTTTATACAAAGTTGACAGCGCCGACGCAAGGAATCTCGAACATTCCTCAACTGTTCTCTTCGAATATCAGCAAGAACCCCATTTATTCTATTTACTAAGCCATCCCCGTTCTGAATTTCTGTTGCATAAACTTATTCCTTTAATGTACCACACAAGCAAAAATGTAGTGGAGTAATATCAGGCGAACGAGCCTGTCATGCTGCTGGACCTCTTCTTCTAATCCAGCGTTGTGGGAAGTTATGATTTAGCCAATCTCTAACTTGCAGTGAATTGTGCAACGGTGCGCATCACGCTGGTACCACATTGACCTTCGCACATCATGAGGCACATCTCCTAATTATTTGAGGTTAGGGATGTGCAGCTAATAAAATTCTTCGTTGAAATAAAAAATATATTATATTTCGTGTCCCATGGGACCTTCTTCAGAAAAAAATAAAGTAATTCTTTTAAGAATAAAAGTAATATTCCTGTAATATAAGAAAATACAATGAGTATATTAAGTAAAGTGAAAATATAAGATTTCTGATTATTAATAACTTACCATAATATAAGAACTCAAAACATATTCAAAATAGATGAGGTGGAATTAGACACACCTCATTAATTTAGTTATTTATAATCCATTTAGGAATAAATGTTATAAGAAAGTTTTACACAATTCGTCACATGCCGTTGCAAAGCAGAAATAAAAATGGCGTTTGAAACAAAAGGGGAAGATAGCGCATGCGTTACATGACTATATACAATACAAAATCAAAATGATGTACAGGATATTCTTCAATAAAAGTTCAATATTCTATAAATTACAAAAAAAAAGAGAAACTTTAAAGTGATTTTAGTTATATTAAAAAAGTTTATGGTATATTATATTTAATTTTTCAATATGAGTCTTGTAATTTACAGAATTTGGACTTCTTTTTATTTCTATTCATTTCGTAGATGAGTCTCTTTTTTAAATTAGATTCTTTGTGTAAAATTTTGGG
>JABXWE010022059.1:0-25691 GCA_014611495.1 Limonius californicus | reverse complement strand
ATCAGCCGTTCATAGCTATGCACGGAACTGTTAACTTATAACTTTGCACTGTATTAACTTAAGAAGGTCGGCTCCGTTGGAGCTCCTCAGTCGCTGAGTTCTTCATCGGTTGTTATTAAATCTTGTGGTAGTCTGCGCTTTAGTCGAAGATGGATAAATTTTTCGCCCAGTGCGTACCTGGTGGCACCGGGGGATTCACCAAGTTTAGCATGGAATGTTTTAATACACCTTTTGATGAAAGAGTCGATTGTTGGAATTCGAAGTTCGTTGTGTAGTTGTGTATTACTTATGAACCAAGGCGAGTTTGTTGCACATTACACGTACTAGAATGCATTTGAGGAGTATTTTTTATTATACAAAACGGATTCCCAATAATTATTTTATTGCAACACTATTTTTTCTCATTTTTACAAAAGTATTTAGTATCTACTTATACTTTTAAGGTACATTTATATATGTAGTAGGTAGATATTTTTTTATTAGAAATGTACCTGTACCGGTAACTAGGTAGGTATTTTATAGTTTGGCATCTTGTTACCAAAGTTATCGTAAAAAGAATTTGAAAATTGCCGCCATTATCAGCTGATAAAATTGTGAGTAACCCTGTATATATGAATAAAAGACAAGACTTTGTTTTAGTAATGAAGTAATGTATTTTTGTATTAATTGACATACTTATAATAATATAGTTGTCATAAATATAAGTATGTCAATTAATACAAAAATACATTTATACTTCTCTACTTAAACGAATTTTTGTCTTTTGTTCATATATATACTTTCACTATCACACTTTTATCAGCTGATGATGGTGGCAATTTTAAAATTCTTTTTACAATAACTTTGGAAACAAAAAATGCCAAATTGTAAGGACATAAACTATCACAATTAAACTATTTCGTGACGCCAACCAAAGTTAAGCATCAAGCAAATAACATCAGCGCATTTTCATAAAAATATCTAACACATATTTATATTTTTAAGGTATATTTATACAATCGGTACGTATTTTTTATTAGAAATGTATCTGTATCGGTAACTAGGCATTTTTTTATCTGCAACCTGGCGTCTATAATAGTATCTCTCTCAGCACTATTTAATGTTATTGAATATGATGGTATAACTGGTTTAATGGATTTTTAAATTTGGAAAGAACTGTCACATGACATAAAACATTTAAATTTAAAGTTTGTCTTTCCTGTTCGATTAATCTCATGCATGGTGTCGCCGCGGCGTCTTCTATTACGGGGACGTAAGCGCTGACTTTATTTGCTTAATGCTTAAATTTGTTTGGTGTCACAAAGTAGTTTAATTGTGATAGTTTATGCCCTTAAAGCCTGGTATTTTTTGTTACTGGAATTATCCTAAAAAGAATTTGAAAATTGCCGCCATCATCAGCTGATAAAATTGTGACCCTGTGTATATGAACAAAAGAAAAGAAATTGTTTTCGTAAAGAAGTTTTAATGTATTTTTGTATTAATTCACATGCTACTACGAATATAGTTGTCATAAATATATATGTATATATATAACAATTTAATGTATTGTACGTTAATCCTTATTGTTATATCCCCTGTAGTCAAGAAGCGCACCTTGAACACACCTTTTTATTATGAATGATTATGTCATGGCCACGCCCATAGGAATAGCCTGAAAGAATTTTATAAAAAGAATATTTTTTTCGGGCGGCTATCTTGGGGACGTTTTGCATTTGTGTTTACCATTCAACAGCTGTGTTTGTGTGCCACGGTGTTGCATACTTATTGACTAATTTTCTGTAGCTTATCAGGTCCAACGCCTTATCTATGAGTGGTGCTAACCTCACATCCTGTTTAGTGTTTATTTTCAAAGGATTGGAGTATCCTGGAATCCTGACAATATTGAGTATGTATAGAATAATACTAATGCCCATTTTACTTAAATTAGTCGTTTTGTTCCTACGTAATTGATTTAAGTTAAAATAATTTTGGGTGTGTGCTTCTGTATTATTGTTGCAAGTTAAGTTTCTAAACTTTACAGCTATTAAGTTAAAATTGCTCGTTTCTTTCATGTAGTAGTTTTGAATTTTATGCTTGATATTGTACAATTATGTTTTTGGCTTTAGGGTGACACAAGGATACACACTTCTAACAACAAGCAGATGAATTATGAGTTTAAAGGATTCTTATCAAGAGCTGGAACTCTATTTAGAACAAGTCAATGTAAGTATTTTAAGTTTATTGAACAAAAACATAGATTACGTTTAAGACTATGATGAATATAACACTCTTACTGGCAGTTGGTTAATCAAGGCCTCCGTTAAAGTGTTGTTTATTATAAAACATTGGTTGTTAATTGCAAATTGTAAGGATATTTATAGTTGCTAATTTTTCCATTGAGAATTACATAGGTACGTTTGTCAATTGTTTCTAACAGTAGGTAACCTTTCCAGTGGCTGAATAATTCAATTTCTATTACTGCAAAAGATAGTGGAACTTTTAAGTGTATATAATGATGTCGTTTCAAGGAAAATATAAGCTATTTTCTACATATTGTTTGCACAGGCTTTTAATATCAACATAATGAATAAGAATGGTATGACGCCTTATCATGACAAACAGATAAAATAAACTTTTAAGTGTATTGCATTTAGTTACTTAAAGTCTCCTTAAGTTATGCATTATATACACGGTGTATCAGAAATAGGTACACATATTTAAACCAGTAATAGTTTGGCTCAAGTAGAATTCAATGGTACTATTCATTTTCAAAAATCTCTAAGTTTATTTTTTTGAATTAAAAAATAAAATAAAATTTTGTTTGAGAACTACTGATGATACACAGAAAATGCATTTAAGCTTTAGAAGGTTATTATCTAATTGTAAAGTAAATCCAAAGTGGCAAACACGTAAAAACTTGTCTCGCTTGTGATAACAACAGCAGACTGAATAGAAATTACTGGCCTACCTAATAGTATTGGTTTGTGGCAGGTGATAAGAAATGTTTTTGCACTTCTATCTTACTCTCCTTGCCTAACATGTCTTTGAACTCAAATTTTTGTTATTATTCTGCGGTACTCAAACACTTTTGGGTCAAATTTTCAATTATTATTTTCTCATATCTTAAGGGTGCCATTGCCAAAGAAATGTTTTTTCTGGTTGTATATATTGTAACCTACCATCAGATTTATTATTTGTACCTATTTTTGATACACCCTGTCTAGACAGAAAACAAATTTGAAGAAAATGCGTGGTCTCTATATTTCATATAAAGAAATGTGACTTATTTTTTTGAAATATTGCTTGAAGGTATAAATTAATAAAGTGCACATACCTATTTATATTTTTCAGTGTTATCAGAAAATAGCTTCCCATTAATAACAATATCATAAAAGAAGTTTAAATTTGAAGAAAACTCAAGTTTTAATTTCGGGAATAGAAAATTGCTTTAGTGCTTCTAGAACTACAATGCTACATATTTTGTTGCGGTATTTTACCGGCCTTATAAAAGTACAATGATTTAAAAATAGTTATTATTACACTATCTTTACATATACAAATGTAATACTGAGAAATTCTGATGAATGTGTAGGAAATTTCTTCCACTAGAATAAAACAATTTTATGTGTTTTATTCGACACAATAATTAATAAGTCTCTTATCTTCAGACATTTTAATTTTTATAATAAATTTCTTTACAAGGTGTTATTATTTTGCATTTAAAACTAAGTGGGTAACAGCTATCCAGGGACAATTTTTTTTAAAGTTGTCTAGTATCACTCCTTACTTTTTAATCTGGAATCCCGACGATTCCGAATATGCATTTTAGCAAAGATTGATTCAACGATATCTTTACTTTCTTCCTCTAAGCCTTGTTTATCTTTTTTACCTCGAGTAACAAAGAAGGGATCGAAATCGAATGCAAGTGGTGTAAGGTGATCTTGAGCACGCCGTACTAAAACCCAGTGTGGTTCTTCAGCATACAAAGTTTCATGTCGGTAGGTGGGATCTTTTTTTCCTCGGTTGGCCCAAAACGGTCCAACATCTTCCTGCAATGCTCTTTTAATGCAGCTTGAGGTGGTACATCGATTGTTAGTAAACCCTTCCCGCTGAGATTCAGGGCATATGTTTTCTTGACATATTTTTCTTATATTGTTGGTTTGTAGTGGATTCTGACCATTTATAAGTGCTTGTGGGTAGGTTTGAAATTGATCGAACTCCTGTAACAAATTAACACTGTAAAATTGGAGTAAGAACTTCTGCAGTAACTGCCTCACATTTCCGTTTACTCGCACGTAGGCTAACCCTAATATGAGAATGCTTGCGGTCACAGAATACATCTTGATTTACCTGTACACCGCTGTAGTTAGTACTGAGAAAGGCGAGCTGCATTTCTTGCTTTTAAATATTCTCCCCTATTCTGGTCGAATCTCCAGAGATCCTACTGTATGTTGTGGTCAGTGAACACCACAGATTAGCAGAGGGACTTAGGGAGTTTTTTTCCAGATTAACACACGCATTTTGTTTCGCATCGTTTCTTGTAATCTTGTTTTGGTAAATAGCCTTTCCACCTTTTAACTGTTTCAGAATGAAATTATGCGAGCGTTCGAAGATTGGAACTTACCCTACAGCCTGGAGACACATGGCAGAGAAATTGTTACACCAACAGAAACTATAGTTATTGATTCTAGCAACAATTTATTACATAATGGTGAATGGAAAGCCGACGCACCCTATTTGCGATCCTTTGATTCGGTTGTTGCTTCCGATATAAAACAATTGTTAACAAATTACAAAATGCAGCATAGACTTTGTAATAAAAACCATAATAGTAATAATGCAATAGTGGATGAAACCAGTATCTCAGAAAATGAAGAACACATGACGTATCCACAATGGTCCTATTGTTTTCCTCCTAATGTTGGTAGGTTATAAAAATTGATTAAATCGTGATGAAATATTTTTGTTAGAAGAACAAAATTGTTACCATCTCCTAACATAAAAATCCCTTCCTGTGGCTAGATACCAGTACATCACCAAAGATACCAACCATATCAAATCAAAATTTCCTCAACGGGAACAATATGTGCCCTAAATCGATTGATGAGCTTCAAACTTTATCATGGCTGTGTTGGCAGCAGTGGCAGCGAGATTTAAGAATTGACTATCCGCCTGTTGTACCTGTATTAAAGAAGGTGACCGTCAAGGTTAGTTAAATCATTCATGTGCGCATTCTTTTGAACTTAATCTAGTTAGGTGGATGACTGACAGTGCATAAGTAATTCCGTAATTCCAGGTGAACAAACAAGCTTGTTCGCAGTTGGATCGTCGTTTGGCCGGTGAGTACACTCATGCAGTATGTCCGTCCGTATGCGGGAGTACAAATTTTTTCGTAGTCTCAGTGTGAAAGTGAATGACAATTGGCCGGTACGTAAAGCGGAGCAGTTATGGAGGCAGATGAGAGCGCACAAAATTGCAGGTTCGTTGGTGGTGATCAATGTTCTTGTGTCTGCCTCCCATTACGTTTTCAGTGTAGTGTTGTAGTGTGCTTGAAAAGTGTTCTCTTAGGATTTTTCTCTTATCATGGAATATATGAATCATGCGCATGCTTTTTGGTGCCTACAATACACGGAGAAGTGATTCTTACTAACACTATTTCAAATTTGCCTTCAAATATTTGATTAGCTTCAACTATCTAATAGTATTGCTAAACTAAGATGATATTTAAATAATTTATTTTATGTACTTAAATAATGTATGTTTTTCAATAACTCGCTTTCTTATAAGACTTTGTGTTACTGCTTGCACTGACATACAAAATAGTGTTTTAGTAATGTGCTCTAATTGTTGTTTGTTATTTTTCCCCAAAAAATACCGATTACAAAATTATATAATTGTTTTAGGACAGAACATCTAATAACTGATTTTGATCTTATCTGTTTTAATTTTTAGCCTAGGTGGGTGTTAATGAATTAAAGTGGTATTAACTAAAGCATCACGTAAATATACTAGGTAGCTCTGTTGTTTAATAAATAATTACTGCCGCTGAGGTGGTTCAATTATCAACATCAAAGGTATTGTACCTTGTATAGCTGTCTAAAATTGTTATTATTTTAGTAAAATGAAAACAAAACTAATCCTAAATATAGAAATGTTTATTTATTTATTAGTACAGTGAAATCCATCTATTTGGGACAGCCAGAATAGCAATAGAGGGGGGCATGATTCGTGGATAATGATAAAAATGCTTAAAAATTTTAAACTTAAAGTGTAATCACATTATCATTATTATGTGGTGTATAAATATTTAAATAAACTAGAAATACATGTCCATACAGAAACTAAAGGATACAATTATAACATATTTTGGGACAACCAGAACATTTTTTGCGAGAAATAAAATATATTTCAATCTAAAAAAGCGTGCTCTCTCAAAAACTTATTTTTATGATTGACCGAAAATTATTTTTATGAACAAAAAGCTTGTCCTTGTGCACAGCAGGTGGCCCATCTTATTTACACATATGTTCAAGATGTAATGTAAATGTTAGGTAACACATGATTCAATATTGAAATATCTCAGATTAACTACTGAATATATTTAAATTCGCAAAATTAAAGTGTAAGTCAGTTATCCAATTTACATGATGTAAACTATAAATTATTTTGGTTAAGTTCCGTGTATGGCATTTGGTGAACAGAATAACTTATATCTTTAAAAAAATATTTTTCATAATTTGCCGATTCAACTGTTACTGGAAACTATTTCTTCATAGTTTAAGAAGAAATTATTTTTGTGTCCAAAAAAGGTTTTATTTATTGAGAAAAAATATTCTTAAACTGACTCTTCATATAAAACTACATTTTCAGCAACTTATAAATAAAGTATACTTCCATATCTTATACATGCGTGTTGGACTTTGTAGGCACATCCCCAATTCTTTGTTTTATATTTGTCAAATAATGAAGCATATTGAACAATTGAAAATTATGGTACTATTTCATATTAGCGTGATTATCTGTTTTTGATTCAAATTTATTTGAAAAAACAATGCTGGATTCAGGTGTAGTTGGTACATTTGAATAAAATTTTCAAAAAGACATATTCTATAAGTTATATCATTTTTCTTAAAAATCTCATATGTTGTAATTTGCTTCTTAATTTTAAACTAAATTTGCATTTAAAAAGAAATCTTAAGCTTTCACAGTATAAGTTTTATTACTATAACCCTTCGATGTCGTGGTTTCTCACATAGTGGTCTTTGTTTAGGTTGTTTTAGATGTGTTCGTAGCATAAAATTAGTAATTTAATTTCAAATTGAACTTTTTTTATTTTCTTGGCTGTGATAAACTTGAATACATGTAACTCTATCCTTTTTAATTTTTAAAGCACGATTTAAACACCATTTGATTCCCAATTTGTCTAACTATTAATTTAAAATGGCGCTTAAAATGTTTTCTTTATGTATTCCATGATATAGATGATATCTATGAGGGATTATATTTAGGACATTTTAGTAAGTTTTTTCAATGTTACAGAAATCGAAGCTACCGAAGCTTGCAAATGGCTCCGAGCTGCAGGATTCCCTCAGTATGCACAAATGTACGAAGGTTAGTACAGTTACTATTTAAACATCAAATATTAACACATTTAGATGAAACATATATTTAATTGTGTTTTAGAAATGCAGTTTCCTGTGGATATTGCGGCAGCTCAACGTGACCATCCCCTCTTAGAGCCGGCTGTATTACAGTCATTGTTTCGGCGTTTACATACACTTAATCAATGTGCAAGTGTATGTCAGCAGCCTTGCAGTCATACAGATGATTCAGAAGATGAACAATGCGCGCTTAGTGATAACTGGACATACCAGAGCGACTTGCGCCGCTGGTCACGGACTTGTCAAAATGATGAAATATGTAAGTAATTTATGTGAGTAAATACTTTATTTATACATTAAAAATGTTAAAGTAGGTGTAAAAGAGTCTGATAGTAAAGAAAAATCGTGTGATGATGGAAATAGTAGTAGTAACAACAACAGCAATAACAACAGTGGTAATAATAATACTAGTAACATTACTGTCATTCCTCCTGAGAAGCGACTCAGTAGATCCCCACATGTAGAACAACATAAATTACTTCGTCGAGCGGCATCGACTAGATTTAGACACCATCGCGAAGGGGTTGTGTTAACTGATGTTAATTCTATTAGCAGTGTGTCTGATATACTTTTGAAACGACTTGGCAGTATAAAGTGCATAGATGAACTTCCTTTTCCTAATCTGAACACCGCAACTAATGTCATAACAGAACAGGATGATGGGAAATTGTTTGATGAAGATTCTATAGCTAATGCTGCCAGCGGTAAAGATAGGTAAGGTAACAGTACTGATTTATTTCCTTTTTTTTTTTATACCTTGTATGATATTTAGCATTTCTTGGAATAGTGTGCAAAGGATAGACGTAGTTACCGAAGAAGGTCCACAGACACAAGAAGGACGACCTATCATCGGTTTGTCCTGCACCCAATTACAAAAATTGCACAAACTGGCGCTTTTGAAATTAACAGCACATATTGAAAAATATTGTCCTTCTCATAGAACAGGTTGGAATTGGGAACTTCCCAAATTTATTAAAAAAATACGTAATCCTGGATACAAAGGTTAGTAGCAAATTTGAATTTTTTACTTAAAAAAATTATTCTTTTGAAATAGCAATCTATACAAGCAATTATGCGTTTTATGTGACTGCAAATAGGTTTAGGTTTATCGAAGCCCATTTTAAAATTTATAATAAGCTCGAGTACCACCTACGCATAAAAATTGTGTCAGTAGAGTTCATATAATTATTTATCTATTGCAAAATAATAATTAAGTTTATACTTTATTCGAAAAAGATTTTTAGAACAAATTCTGAAATCATATTTTGTTGACATGTGACCTTTAATGGTTTTCTTTCTTGTTTAGTTTTATTGTTGCATGTAAGGCCTATATGACATGGCACAGAATGTTGTACAAAATTCTGTCTGTGACGATGTGCAAATAGGTGCAAGTTACGTTGACATCTGTGAGAAAACTGCCAAAATAGTCATGTGACTGTCTGTAAAGTAGAATTCTAACAAGATTTTATAATATTAGGTTAATGCAGAAGTTCGTAGCGCTTTTATTTATTTATTTTACATGGACGCACGACAAAGCAAACAAGCTGCAGCAATAAAGAACGCGAGCGAGATAAGAGAAAGTGCGTGGAGTGTCGGCAAGCGGGGTAAACACGTGGTAAACATATTCTTCTCTGCCCTCTGTGATTGTTAATAAACACTAAAAACTGCTTGTTTGCGCATCGATGAACATGAATTTACAGAATTTTTACAAAATATTGGTGTATGACACGACACAGAACTTTGTAAAATCATTTTGATAAAATTCCATGCAGTGTCATACAGGCGTAAGAGAAAGGTTACATTTTATTAGCCAGTACTAGCAAACTTTTTATGGTGGACGACTAAAGTTAGTTATAGATCTTTTTTAAAGATAAATATGATCACATGCAACACTGCCATTAGAACAACTATCATACCCTCTGTCCTCAGAAAAAAGAACTATGACATGTAATTGATATTTATTATTCTTCAAAACTGTTTAACTTTAATAATTTTTTCAAATTTAAATTATACCTTTCTTGAAAAATGATTAAATATAGGCTTTATATTTTTTAATGGCCAATGTAAATTTGAAGTTACAAAAAAATGTTAAACACCCCTTTACCAAGGGCACAACGTAACGCGGAAATAGATGTAAGTTGGACATTGCGTTTTTTCTGTAGCTGTAAATAAACTGACAACGGGGTAAGCTGTACCAGTAGTTATATGATGGAAGCTAATCAGACGGTACCTTGCGGTGAGGGGCTAGATTGCACATAACACTAGAACAACAGGACGTAATTGTTAACAAATGGTGCCATTCAAAATTGACATAAGTATAGGAAGATGTAAGGCAGATGTATCTAAATTGGGCAGAAGTAATTCGAACAAACTTAAGTCAAATGGACATAAGTCGGGGTACGCCTCTATATGAAAAAAAAAACAGTTAAAATTTTAAATCTTTTATTCAAGTAATTGTAAAGCTTGTATGACACGGCACAGACTTTTGTACAAAATTTTGGAAAACGTATTATGAGATAAGAGAAAGTGTCCGAGCGGCGGGGTTAAGGTAAATATATTCTTCTCTGTCCTCTGTGCTCGTTGATAAACACTAAAAATTGCTCCTTTATGCATCGATGCGAAGCCGACTTTGAACAAAATTCTGTAGGTTTTAGAACATGAATCTACAGAATTTTGTAAACAGTTTTGAACAAAATTTTGTTGTATGACACTACAAAATTTTGTAGAAACACTTTGTACAAAATTCTGTGCCGTGTCGTACAGGCCTAATACTTGACATGTTGTTTTTGCTTGAATAATAATCAGACTGTTGCTTATTTAACTTTCAATGTGTCAACCCTTAAATAATTGTTGTATATTTCTCTGGTAGGTGTAAGTCATACAAATTAACATAAAATAAAGGTGAAATTTTGTAGTGTCATCACTTATTATAATGTAACTTACAATTCTTACATGTTTCATTGCATTTTAATATAAATGTAAATTTACTTCTTATAATTATGTTATCACACGGGTAGGAAATATATTCACTTTAAAATATTTACTTTTGTCTCATTGAATGTTGTTATAATAATAAATAGTTTATTTAACTTTTCCCAGACAGAGTGGGATACAATTGTATCCCATCGAATGATTTTTCCTGTTACCACGCTTGATACATTTTTTTCTGTTGTTTTTTTTTACTGTACATAATCTTTACCAAAGTACATCACAAAAATTAACAAACCTTCAATTTTTACTCTAGGAAGAATCAAAATAAGCAAAGAAAATTTAATATAAAATAAATCGACCTATTAGCAATTTTACAAAGTTTTGAACAAAATTTTGCTGTATGACACGGCACAGAATTTCTCACTAATGTCAACATAATTTGTACCTATCTGCGCATGCTCACAGATAGAATTATGTACAAAATTCTGTTCCGTGTAAGGCCTGTATGATACGGCACAGAATTTTGTACTAAATTTTGTATGTCTAAGGCCTGTATAACACGTCACAGAATTTCTCACAGATGTCAATGTAATTTGTACCTATTTGCGTATGCTCAAGACAGAATTTTGTATAAAATTTATTGGTAAAATTATCTACAAAATTCCGCAAAACAGGTACAGAAGTTTGTACAAAATTCTGTCTGTGAGTATGTGCAAATTACGTTGACATCTGTGAGAAAACTGTCAAAACATCATGTGACTGTCGATAATGTAGAAATCTATCGAGATTTCGTAGTATTTAGTCGATGCATAAGTTGGTAGCGCTTTTATTTATTTATTTTACATGAACGCACGACAAAGCAAACAAGCTGAAGCAATACAGATCGTGAGGGAGATAAGAGAAAGTGTCCAGAGAGTCAGCGTGGCGGGGTAAACACGTGGTAAACATATTCTTCTCTGCCCTTTGTGATTATTGATAAACGCTAAAAATTGCTCGTTTGCGGCGATGATTAGAACAAAATTTTGCTGTATGATACAACACACAATTTTGTAAAAATACTTTGAACAACATTTTAAACAAAATTTTGTACAAAATTCTGTAGATTCATGTTCTAAAACCTACAGAATTTTGTTTATACCGGTGCACGAACGAGCAATTTTTAGTGTTACTCAATGATCACAGAGGGCAGAGAGGTAAATGTTTTACCATGTGATTAGGCCACCACGCAGATACTAGCCGCACTTTCTCTTTTGTCGTGCGTTCATGTAAAATAAATAAATAAAAACGCTACGAACTTACACATCACCTAATATCATGAAACCTTCATAGAATTCTACTTCGCCCACAGTCACATGATTATATTGGCAATTTATACTTATTTGCGAATGATCACAGACAGAATTTTGTACAAAATTCTGTTCCGTGTAATACGTTTTGCAGAATTTTGTGAATAAATTTTGTACAAAATTTTGAACATAATTTTGTACAACATTCTGTAGCGTGCCATACGGGCTTTACTTGAATGTGCTTTTTAACCAGGTACATAAAACGTTCGATTCAACCCACTAAACAGCTCCAAAGTGAAAATTCAATTTATACTGAAATTAATTAAATATTTTTGTTGCAGTAAATATGATGCTTAAACAATAGATTCTTTTATTAATTTTTCTACGGCTTTGAATGCTCTTTTTAGTCAGTGATAATATTTTAAATAGTTTCTACTTTTATAATCAGAGGGCGCCATATTAAAATACTCAAATTGGCATTGCAAACGATTTTGTTGTAGTGAAAATGACTTAAAAATACAGTTGTTAAAGTTAGTATGAGTTTAACTAGTACTAGCGATTGTTTGATAATTTTCAAGGTTGACTTGGAGCAGAATTTTAATACCATATCTCTGATTTTCTAATCTTTTGTACCCTTTCTGAAACAAAGAGGAATAATGTATTGCTTTAAATATGCAGTTATAACTAAAAATATACTTTATCATTTAAACTTATTCAGAAACTTAAAGTGAAAATCCATGCCTGAAAATTAAAGAAATTGTTCCAGGGACCTAAGAACGAATGAATTATGAATAAAGTTTATTTAAAAAAAGACACAAATTAAGAATATTATTTGTTTTTACTTTTAAGAATTGTGAAATCGAAGACAACTCCATGATTCAGCTAAGCACATTTCGTGCTATTCATGGTTCTAAAATGCCTCACCCTTGAAAACCCCATGCCCCATAACTAAGATACCACAAACACCTAGGAAAGTACAGTATTCAGGATTCCAACCTAAGCGACTTTGGTAAAATAACTCCGAAGCCAAAGGTCTCGGCAACTATTCTACCGCGGTCCCCTCTCGCGTGTTTAATAACTCCTTCATATTGTAAAAGAGACTGCATAAACTTGCTTCTTTGAATGATTTGCTTTAAACTATTAGTTTTAGGCGTCTATTTCCACTTTCAATAGCAATAGTCAATCTTCACATTAAATTTTTTAAATAACCTCAAACAGCAAGGTATTCGTTTTACAGTTTAAAATAGTTGATAGTATGAAAAAGATTACATGAAACAAAGTGCCAAAATATTCTAGTATGCTCATCAGATTGTTTGAATTTATCATTGAGTATAGGTAATTGATATTTTAGTTATAACATGTCACTTGTAAGCATCGACTTCCTAAATAACTTTTATTGCAAACAAAATACTTAACTAATTCCAGTACGTGTACTACAATGCAAATTTGAATCTCTTCTGTCTCTTGTGCTCATGAACTAGTACCAAATATTGGATTTGTATATAATAATTAATTTATACTTATAATGTAAATACAATTTTTTAGTTTATATTAATTTTTAAAACTGTTATTAAAGTAATTTTTGACTAATTATTTCTTTATTGGTATGCTCACCACTAAATCAGGTTATGTATTTGTCATGGGCAAACATTCTGCAGGGCAATTCAGTATAAAATTCTGCTGTTGCAGGATTTTTTTATCGAGGGTGGGGCATGTCATACAGATGAAAGGTATTCAATGGGTGGAAACCGGGAAATTGTATAGCATTTTTGTGATTGTGTATAGTCAAATGTTAATTCATTTCATAGCATATGTGCCATAATTTTATCATGTTGCCAAATCACTTATATGACGAAGATCGCCCAGCTATTGTAGCTTTTCATTTAAAATTGCTTGTAACTTATCGTATTGTAAAATTACAGTTAATTTGTTAGTAATTTTGTTATTTTCAAGGAAAATACTGTTGTTACAGTTTTTGTACAGAAATGGTACCAAAAATAATATTGAGTTGTCTTTTTTCCAAATGTGGTATTAATTTTAATTATTTATGATACTCTTAAATGAAAAGGTTAAAATAGATACGAATGTTTTGATGGTACCGAGCTCGTACATTAATTGTACATGTGAATTAAAAGCTAGCTATTATATATACGTAAATATAAGGCGGGGATGGTTCAGTGGTAAGAGAGCCAAGCTTTCGATATAATAGTCCAAAAGCTTCCCAGTTCGAATCACTCCATGGTCAGGAATTTTTCTAATTCCCACGGTGATTGGTGCTGGGTCCTGGTCTCCATTTGCCATTGGGGATCAAATTAATGGCACTCCTCGTGTTACGATCGCACTAGAGGAGTAACAATTTAAAATTTAGTTTGTATAATATACAATTACATATTATGTAAAGTTATATTTCACATTCGATCTTATATAAATAACAGTTGAATAAAAGTAAAAAAGTAGTTGTTGTCGAGTCAAGTGAATGAAAACAATATTTGTTATAATTTCAGAAAACCAGCTGTTAAATCTGCCACTGACTGCAGTTCTTCAGAGGACTGGTCAGCCTCTACCTAGAGGCATTCAAGAAGCCTTAGAATGGTTGTATTTAAATGGATCCGATCAAGTTGGTTTGTTTCGCAAACCTGGGGTACGCTCACGTATACAAGCTCTTAAAACATTGGTGGAAACACAAGGAGAGAATATAAATTTTAATGATCAACAGTCGTATGATGTCGCTGATATGATTAAACAGTATTTTAGGGAATTGCCCGAAGCAGTCTTAACAAACAAGTTATCGGAAACTTTTATATTGATTTTTCAATGTACGCTGAATAGTTTTTAGAATCTTTGAACAATATTCTTTAAATATTTGTTTATAGATGTGCCCCCTTTTTTAAGGAGGGAAGCCGTACTTTGTACCCTTCTTCTTATGCCTGATGAGCATCGTGAAGTATTACAAGCTTTGCTTCACTTTCTTTTAAAAATAGCCAAATACGCAGATGTTAACCAAATGAATGACAACAATTTGGCTATTTGTTTTGCTCCAGCTCTGTTTCAATACAGCAGTCACTCGTCTTTTTACAGACAAGGTTTAAGCTCATCGAATCCCAGGGAATTAATAGAAATTAAAGCCGCACAAGAATGCCTATTATACATGTTGAAGAACAGCGGTGACATATTTAATGTAAGTGAGTTGAATTTTAGTTATGTTTTACAATGACCTGTGTTTGTTTTAGGTGCCGAGAGAATTCTTAAATCAATGTAAATTGAGTGATGTAAATGATAGCGCAGTAGTACAGTTATCGGAGCTAGGCGCGTCTACAGATGGGGGTTGGCAGGGTTATATGCAAGAGTGTCATGCGGCTTTGCTGAAAGAAGTTCGTGAAAAAAATCGAGGTTGGATCGTGGTGTCAACCCCACATTCAAAAGTAGACCTGTCTTATAAGAAAGTGGTTGATGGTCACCCTCTCAGATTGTGGAAAGTGTGTGCCGATATAGAAGCTCCTCCAGCAGAAGTATTACATAGGATTCTTAGGGAACGGCATATTTGGGACGACGACTTGCATTCTGCCAAAATAATCGCACAAATGAGTAAATATTCAGAAGTTTTTCATTATGTTCGCAGGAATATTGCTCCTTTACCGTATGTGGATTATTGTGTAATACGTACTTGGAACACCGACTTACCTAGGGGTACGTGTGTTATTGTTGAGACTTCTGTTGAACATCCGGATACCCCTAACATTCCAAATACAATCAGAGGGATTGTGCTAGCTTCCAGGTATTTAATTGAACCTGGAGGTTCAGGGCGATCGCGATTGTTGCATCTTGCACGAGTAGATACAAGGTAAATGTTCAGATGAAATAATTTCATTATTAAAGTATTTGATGTTTTACAGAGGACGAATGCCTGAGTGGTATCATAAAAACTTTGGGCACCTTTGTGCGATTCATGCGGCTCACATTCAAGGTTCTTTTCATCAGAGTACTGCAGGTCCTGAAAGCAAAGTTTAACATGCCAAAGACATGTGCCATTCTACAGTCATTATTTTTATATCACAGGAATTTATACAGCTCGTGTTATTTCTACAATATTTATACCTATATCTAGTCATTGTACTATTGGTGCTTTATTGACAGTCTTAAAGCATTTTAAATGTGTCTATAAATTTGTTAAAATATTCAAATATTAATATACTAATGATTTATATTATTGATTTTTTGTTTTTAAGTCGACTATTGGTACACATTCAAAAAAATTCTTATAAAAGTTTGACTTTATATTATATTATACATACTTACCTTAATTGATTGTGGGATAGAAAGTGAAGATTATGAGAACAACAACCACAAAAGCATATTTTTCTAATTTTTTACAATTGTTTCATTGTTACAAACAAAATAATCATTTTTGTGTAGAAATTTATTTATCTCACTTACAAAAAATACCAGTGTTAAATATTAAAAAAATTTTTGTTATGGGAAAATCTTTGTAATATAAAGGATGCACTGCAACACTTTGTCTTAACAAGTGGAGGAAAATTATTTCTGAGGGCGTATAACTTTTACTTGTGCACAAGAGGTGACGCAGATTCACACACATGGTGAAAGAGTAATGTAAATAATTTAAAACTTTATGTAGAAATACCTAATACATCAAATTATAAACAATCGGTAAAATGTTGTTAGGGGCTGGTGTACTCGACTTCTTACAAAATTTGAATGAACATTAAGGTTATGTTGCTAATTTTGTTTATCAAATGTGATATATTAAGATACAAAAAACTTGTAGGTTGTACCATAGAGGTTAACTTTCATCATACTACTATAATATCGCATAATAATAATATAATAAATCCCATTATTCCCCAATGGGACATAGGGTGTTTGTCAGTTTCTTCCATCTTTGTCTATCTTCTGCAATTCTTTTCAGTTATGCTATTGTCATGTTTGTTTTCTGTGTTATGTTTCTGTGCCATGTTGTTCTTGGCCGTCCCCTCTTCCTACTCCCTTGTGGGTTCCACTCCAGAGCTGCTCTTGAGGGTTCATCGTTACCTTTTTGTAGTGTATGCCCTAGCCATCCATATTTCTTGCATTTTATTTGCACATTTATATCTTGCTGTTTCGTCTTTGCCTTCAATTCCTCGTTTGTTATTATTTCGGGCAACCAAATTTTTAGTATGTACCTTAAACACCTATTCACAAACGTTCGTTCTTATTTCACTAGTTACACACCAATGTTATATCGATAATATTGCATAGTTAACGATAATTTATGTGTGTTTTTTTAGTAGTTCCACTGGGGTATTTCTAGTTTAATTCATGTGTTATGTATATGCATTACAGCTAGATTCCAAGTGTGAGTTAGTGTCACTTCTTGATACCTTGTAGACGCTTTTCACGCACAAAAATAATTTGTCGCTTTTATAAAAATACTTTTGTAGGATATACAAAAATTTTTCAGTTCACACAATAATTTATTTTCAGAACAAAAAATATTCTTTAGATATTTCACATAAAAGATGTATGGATCAGGTAAAACAAACTTGTGTTAAATTTTTGGAAATATACTTTACTAAAAAAAGTATATATCTGAAAAATAAAAACCGTGTTTACTTGATCATTAAATTGATTTCTACCGTTTAGGTGGGTGTCCACAAATTATTCAAGGGCTTCAACTGGCTGTGCATCGAATAGGTTACAGTTTGCTACTACAACTGTGATTCTTTTCTTAGTTTATGCCGTTTGATCGGTCCCTTTATTATTCATGATACTTGAAATTTTAATTGTCAGATTAACAACTGGCGAAAAGTTTATGCTTAAATAACAATTTAGAAACGTTACAGACAGAAGGAAATAAGCCTTTAAAGAATTTTCACATTCCAAAGCAGTTTTATTATGAATGAAGTGTTACCTGACATGCATTACTGATTATGTTTTTGATCGGTTAAAAGTAGTATTTGTGGTGCACTAGAAGCACTGCTTATTATAAATGTTGATTGTTGAGTGATTTTGCAGGCTTACTGTATTAAGATTTTTTCTTGGTTAACAATAGATGGTACTTTATTATGGGACCGTATATGATACCAGATGTCTAATTGTCCTATACCTCAAATGAACCGGTGTAAATTTGTTGTTCTTTTCATTATTGCATGGAAACGTTTATTATATTTACTTTTAAGTTAACCCGCGTCTTTTTCTATTGACCATATCTTCAAGAGAGATTAGCTATTATCTTAACCCATCTAATCTTATTTATATAGCTGTTCTACAGTTCTATTGATGTCACACAGGACCATTTTTGTAATTTCTCAATTATAAATATCTTTTTCTGTTAGGGCTTTTTTCTTTAACATGCCCTTGGATAAACAGCTGTAGAAATTGATATTTTATCATTTTGCACGACATGTCCACAATTAATTCTCAGAAAATCAGTATGTCTTCCGTAAGGAAATGATTAGCCCTAATATAGATTATTATTGAATGTATGGGAAAGTCTAGGCAATCTGTTTAGCTCATTTTTTCCAATGGCACCACATGTAAATTTGCATTCAGATAGCTTTTCTTTCAGTTTTCAATCACATAAAAAGTTAACTGTTGTATAAAAAATTTAACAATGGTAATTTAATATTGAAGTGCAAGTTCATTATGTAAACAATTTTCCATGTGTAAGTCTGGAAAACAATTATACATCTACTGTCATTTATTTTGCAAATAGCTATACAATAGATTTGTACCACTTCTTAATTCTTAACACATTTGCTGCCGGCGACTCAGTTCGGAGTCGCTTGGCTGCCCGAGTTATATGCCGGCAACTCAGCTCAGAGCCGTTCAAATATAGTATTCCCTTTGAATCAGTAGCCAGTTAGCATTTATACATAAGGTAGGTGTGTAGTACTTTCCACGTGGTTTGCTTTCTTAAATTTTTGTATATATATAGATGTAGATGCAATCGGAGTAATGTTACTCATCAATGCCACAGACTCCGATCGAAGCCATTCTTTTTTTACTATCCAATTAGGAAAAAACTATTTCTCGGCACTTTACTATTAATAATGCAACAATGATATGTAAAATTACAGCTTGGCCCCCGAGGTCGGACACCCTCACTCATGCGCAGTGAATGTTTTAATTAGTAAAACTGAAAAATTAAACTTTACATTTATGTCTTGAAAATTGTGTTATGCTCCACCAAGATCTATTCATGCTCGAGATGATAATAAAAAAAGTAGCTGCATAGCTACTTAAGAAAAAACAAATTTTTACACTAATTTTTTACGACAGATTTTTATTCCTTTGTTAAATATATAGTACTTATTAGGATTATTTGGAATAAAATATAGGAGAAGTGTATACATACTGTATATTATATGTGATCACTATTTAGGTAGGCGACTATTATTTTTAAAATTTTTCATTTAATCAATTTTAATTTTCCTAATCAAAAAGGATGGGACTTCGAACATTAAATATATGAAAATCAATATTTAGGTTATATAAATAAATAAGGTCATTTATATATTAGAGCACATGCAACAAATCTATTTTGATAGATTATAATAATATACAATACCATTGGTAATAGTTAAGAAATTATCTTAGAATAATACATATTATTTCTAAACTCATTTACTTGCATTTGGTAATAATCGATGATAAAATCTTTTAAATATTAAAATAAATTTAAATAGTTTTATCACAATCTAACATAGTCTTAGCCTGTAATACTACAACAATATACATGCATCTTGCTAGCAAAAGATACAAATTATAGGAAATCATTTCAATCAGACATGACGATGCATCGCTGAAGGCATTTGATGAGGTATTAAAGAATATCGTGGAATCGTAAAATGGCTCTTCCTGGGATTTCTGATTCACATAATTTTTGTACCACTACGCTAGCTTCGTCTGCCGAAAACTCCGTATGAGGCGGCGCGATAATCTTTTAAAATACAAAGTGATAACTTTAGAAAGAAAATTTTATTTAAACTTTACCTCTCCAATAGAAACGAGCTCCACCAGTTGTTGAAGGTGCTCGATGGAACCTTTGCCTACTGCTTGTATTTTCTGCTGACGTTCCGCCGCTAACCGAGAAAACTTGGGAAGAAGCCGTTCTGCCACTTCCTCACTGACCAAAACAACGCCATTCTGAATAATAAACAGGAAAATTTGAATGTCGTTGGATTCCTATTAAACCACTTACAGTATTCAAACATTGCAAAGACCTATGCAAAGATCTTGAAGTAGTACCAAAATCAATAACAATATCAACTAATCCTTTACATGCATCCTTTGTTCGTTCGATTAATTGTTTCTCATATAAATCTTCATTCCATTGTACAATATTTACGCTAAAAATATATTACTAAATACATTTGCGATAACATTATCTCAAAAGCGTCATACTCGTGTAGCTCCTTGGCCAACATGAAACCTTCATCTTTGAGACTTGCTACTGTGATATGAACTCTATCCTTATACTTGGGCGTTTTAAAACGATGTTCGGCTATTCGTATAGCCCATAAAGCTAACCCACCAGTGCCTACTATGAGTATTTTGCAATCCTGCTCGGCAGACCTTTCCTTCAGTAGCTGCGACACATATTCGTGTGCAGTAATAACTGCAGTTTTTGCTAATAATGCCCCTGTCGGTAGCATGGCTGCAACACCCAATGATAAATTATCCGGTATTGGTACAAGATATGAAAGGTCGGGTACAACAATGTATTCTGCGTAACCATGTGGAACACCGTCATACGGATATAAAACAACTCTTTGGCCAACGCTGATTTTAGCATTTTCGGCAACATCTGCACCAAGATCGTCGACTACTCCAGAAACTTCATATCCTGGAAATAATGCGCTATCCCGAATTCCATGATGGGCAGGACTGGCATAAGAACTGTCTTCGGTGGACTGCGAAGATGTGGACGAGGATACACTTGAAACCGAAGCCGAGCGAGCTCGTATACGGTAGCAAGCCCCTGCACAAACTACACGAATACGTGCTCCTGCGGGTGGGACATCGGGTACTGGTACCTCGAAATTAAAAACGCAATCCTTCACTGTAGGTCCGGGAGATTCTATAGAAACTTGACGACATAATTTATTCATGACTGTAAGATAGGTCAATCCAGTTTAATCAACCTGTAAATTAAACGAAAATCACTATTTTTAAAGAACAGTAAGAAGTCACAAAATTAGTCATATTTTGCATACAGAGCAACTAAGAACGAGCGAGCAAGCGAGAGAGAGAGAGAGAGACAGGAAAGAGAATGTGGGAGGGAGAAAGAGAGACTCGGATGAGAGAGGGAGACATGAAGAGCGTCAGTATGTGAGAGACAGAGAGAACTATTTTGTGTCTATCATCTGATAGATTTGGTAGGTATTTTATTAAATGCCATGTACTTTTTGAATTAATATTTAACCCATACGTAAAAAATATATGTATATGTACACCTTTTTGAATTTTACGGAATTCTTTTATAAATATAAAAAAAATGTGAAATGGTTTTAATCAAAGTGTACTTTACAATTTACCAATAGATACGTCTGTTTACAGTAGGTAAGTGGGGAAATGTTACGCATCTGTTTATTTTACAAAATACGTATTTATATTTGTAAAGTATCATTTTTCAAGTTCTTTGTCTCTTGAGAGACGTAAGCGATCTCATTCAACCAGCAAAATTTTGTAAAAAAAATGTCATGTCATGTTAATTTGTAGTTTTCTACTTCCATTAAAATAATACTTTAACAGCTTCCTATGAACGACAAAACTATTATTTTTCATTTAATTATTAAAACAATTATGCAGCAAAAAAGCTTTATTACCTTTCCCGCCGTTTTCAATTTGAATTTTCGTACTTCTACTTCACTATCAAAATTTCTAACTTTCTGTCGAGTGTTGTTCCACGCTCACGTTCGTAAAGTGATGGCAGTAAACACTTTCCGTGAACATAAATATTTCGTCTGTTAAAAAGCCGATTATAAATCCACTCGATTTTAAATCGCCGTTTTGAAGCACGTATCAGGTCATATGCACGCCGAAGCGGTATTTAAGTAGCAACTAATGTTAACCGTGTCGTTTTGTGCAATGTTGTTATGTACACCTATGTGATTTATAATCTATTCTAATAAATATGGAACAAAGTTCAACAACTATTATTTCCATGCTGGTGTTGTGTTTATGACCGAAGGTTAAGATGATCTCAAGTATTTGGCATAAGCATTCCACCACTTAAAAGATAAGTTGACATGTTCGATCAAACACAAGATTTGATACTCGCACTAATTTAGTTCGGGGCTGTCCCGGTTGAAATAAATAGGGGTGGCAACCTTGAACTTATATCTGCAAAACATAAATTCGCGCAATAAATAAGTGCAAACATTTAATATAATATTTCAATTATCCTGGCAATTTTGCATCTAACGCATGAAAATTAAATACCCTTACAGGGAAATAAGCCCATAAATACTAGATTGTTATAACAAAAGAACATTACGCTAAAGCTGTAAAACTATTATAACATTGCACATTTTAAATACAAGACACTCTTTTATATACAATCAAGTAATACACAGACATACACGAGAACTGCCAGTTCGATACATACGTAAGATCCCGCGTTCGTAAAATACCAGTAGGACATAAAATAAACGCACAATTTCGGTCTTGTACGGCTAAACCCAACCTCGACATTCGAGGACTATTGAAAGTCGTGTGCGCGGGCACTCGTTGTTGCCCACATGCGCCAAATACGGTTATCGATCTTTCTTCCTTGATATAATTGCTAGATTTCGAAATGATAATGAATTGTTGCTTTTAGAGTTAACAGCACCTAGTTTTTAGTTAAAAGTAATTACTTATCATATATAGGTATTTAGCTTAATAGACTGTGTGCCAAAATTCATTGTCTTGAGGTAGGTACTCAAGGACGGTTTTCTGTTTCTGTAGCGTGATTTCATGCCTTGTCCAAAAACCGTACCTGGTCCATCAAAACCTCACTAGAAAATTTATTGGGTTAGTGTTAGAATGAATCGTAATCGCTTTCCAAATATTGACTAGAGAAAACAGACGTGTATGAGCGTTTTCGCGGCTACGGGGGCCATTTAAAAATGTACTAAGTGTTTAATTATTTACATAGAATCGTATACGCGTATAGTATAAGTTTGATATAGGAATTTTTATTCGTGAATAGATCCGTCAACAACATTTTAAGGTTGATTAACAATATACAGAAGGCTAACGTTACGCTAGTTACCATCAACGACACGCCAATTCAGCGGTATATTTACACTGTCCTGTCTTTTCATTCTGTTATACAGGGTGTCCCAGAACTAAGGAGACATACGGTAATACCAGACCCTTTGTTGTTGTGTCCAACTAGTTTATACATGTGCATGTGTTAAATATTTGTGTTGATTAATGGCGGCCTGCAGATATGCCATTTTGTATGCTACCGGCCGCTTCAAACAAAGTGCCGGTGCCCCATATATTATTTATGGTCGCCTAGGTTTTCTGTATTTAGGACTGTCCATATGATCACTAATCTCTACCGACATATAAATCGCGATAGTTTTGGATTTTGAAAGGGCACATGTGGGACACTTCTTCTCCGACCGTTGTTTGTAAAACATCGCTTCTACTTTGTTAAATAAAGCTATTGTAAAGATATATAGAGTTTTATTTATACTATAAACACCAGGACACCGAAAGTGGTGTCCATAACAAAACTACAACCTCAAGTACCGAGAGGAAAAAGCGGTTACACAAGATTGTATACAAATATTACGATTTGTCTAATAAACCATAGTCCAAATGTCAATATAACCAAGATACAGGGTGTCAAAGTTAAATTTTTATTTTTGATTTTTTCAAATAACTTTTGAAGAAACGTAAATATTTCAAATAATTTTAGAAGTCAGGGTTTTTCGACGCGAGGAATACAAATTTTTAACAGTTTTTTTGTTACGTAGTAGATAGCGCCACCTGCGAGACTTTTCTGCTCTTTAAAACACCATAACTTGTGCTTTAGGGTATGATTTTTTTTCGTAAAGATATCGATTTTTCAACCTTTTCTACGTAAAGATGATATACTTTATTGATGCCGCTACGACTTACGAGTAACCGTTTTACTTATTTGTTGCGTTCGGATTAAAACTATTTGCTACTGAGTACGAAATTAGGAATGAGCAGCCACTTTTTTTTACAAAACACATTTTATTCTAATACCTAACTAACTAAACTAAATAAGTAAAAATTTTTATTTGAGTAAGTGCCGGAAGTGACCTCCATTAACTTCTACACATTTTGTTAATGCTTTTCTAAGATTACAGATCTCATCAATACAAACAAAAAAGTCGTAATAAATATGGATTCGAAAATTAGCCGTTTTTGAGATATGGAATTTTATTAAGAACAGAAATATTGTTTATTATTTCAATAAGTTTCCCACCCATTAAAACAAATAGCCGTGTAAATAAAACATTTTCATTAAAATAATTAAAGTAGATGTTCTACATGTCCTCCTTTCATTTGTACACATCCTTCGCATCTCCGTAAAAATGAACACCGCATTCTTTCAAAGATTCCCGGATTCATACGAACAGTCTGACAGGCATGTTCTATTCGTTCCCGCAATTCGTTTAAATTATTCACACGGCTTGAATAAACCAATGAAGTTAAATACCCCCAAATACAAAAGTCGAGCTGATTGAGGTTAGGAGATCTAGGTGGCAACACAATTGGACTCTCTCGACCTATGCACCTGCCGTTGTAATTTTCGTTTAGGAAATTTCTGACCATGATTGAAAAACGTGCAGGAGCCCCATCGTGCATCAACCACACATTCATTCTATGAATGAAGGGTACATCTTCTAACAATAGCGGCAAGGCATTACGCAAAAACTCATGATACCATTGGCCAGTCAAACGGTTCGGAAGAAAAAAAGGGTCTATCTATCATATGGTCTCTAAAAACACCAAGCCAAACGTTAATTGAAAATCGTTGTTGATGTTTCGATTCAATAATAGCTTGAGAGCTTTCATCTGACCAAACATGGCTGTTATGGAAATTAAAAATGCCATTTCTTGTAAAACTAACTTCGTCAGTAGATAAGACTTCACCAACAAAGTTTGCGTTTACCGCAACCCTTGTCAGTTCGCATCGGTAAAACACCAGACGTGCAGCATTATCAGGCACAATAAGAGGCTGTACCCTTTGAATATGTCATGGGTACATATGCTCCTCACGTAACATTCTCCAAATTAGGGAAGCATTAATATTTGTTTCGGCAGAAAGTCTTCTAGTACTGGTACCTGGATTTTCTTCAATCCTCCTTAAAATGTTAAGTTCCGCTTCAGGAGTAAAAGCTGATCTAGGCCGACCACCACTACCGTTTCTTGATTTAAATGCGCGAACTTCGGATAAACGTTGATGAAAATTCGTAAAACATTTGTTACACGGAAGTGCCCGGTTCGGAAATGCTTTGGCATACAAGCGACGTGCCTCATTAGAATTACCATTGGCATTACCGTACATGAAATGCATATCAGCCATTTCCGCGTTGGCAAACATATTCCAACAACAACAATAACAATATTGACACTTACAAAAACTCAAACAAATGTTGTTTTATCCACTTCCATAGCAGACGTGATAAATACGATTCTGCACTCCTACTCTGTGTAAATAATTTGGCTGTATCTTGAACAGTTGATTTTGGAACCCATGTTTATCACGACTTTTTTGTTTGTATTGATAAGATCAGTAAGTGGGTAAAATATCCGAACGTATTTTTTAAACACCCTGTACGTATGTATATGTATATATATATAT
>JABXWE010022058.1:0-17507 GCA_014611495.1 Limonius californicus | reverse complement strand
CAAAGGAAGTCAAACATACAGTGCAAGACAAAAACCAAGCATGGAAAAAATACATATACACGAAGGATCTAAAAGACAAGGAAACCTACGATAAAAAAGAAGGGCAGCGGAAGAAGTAGTGAAAAAGCCAAAAGAAAAACATGAGAGGACTTTGGAAACGAACTAAATGAGGGATACAGAAATAACAATCGAAAATTCTGGAATACAATCAAAGGGCTAAGAGGAAAAAGAAAGAAGACAGATTCAGGTATAAGAGATGAAAACAACATAATCAAAACAAACATTCCGGAAAAATGGAAGTATAGAGAGGCACTACAGCCAAAAATTCGACTTAGACAAGCATGATAAAATACAGCCACTGGAAGTAAATATACCCATACAACAAGAGGAGGAAATACAGAACAATAATATAGATATAGAAGAAATAGAAGAAGCGATAGAAAACATCAAAATAAGTAAAGCAAGTGGAGAAGATGAAGTGGATCCAGAAATGATCAAATACATGGGAAAGAACGGAATAACATGGCTACACAAAATACTGGCTGAAGTGTAGAAAAGAAACACGATACCTGAGGAATGGAAAAACAATCTCATAATGCCTATACACAAAAAAGGTGACAAGACCCAATGCATAGACTAATATGCCTAAAATAAGCTAGAGGATGAGCAAACAGTATTCAGGGAGAAAAGGCAGACAACAGACAATATATACATAATAAGACAACTGATAGAAGGAAGAATCGAAAGGGGAGAAGAAGTTATCCTTGCATTTATCGACCTAAGAGCAGCTTTTGATTCAATAGACAAAGACAAGTAATAGAAATAAAAGTAATAGAAAACTGTTTGGAACTAATAGACACACCGAAGAAAGTAATACAAGTCATAAACTCGGTACGGGAGGATACACGAGCAAAAGTACAAATAATCGGCAATAGATCAGAACCACTTAATATCAGAAAGGGTATAAAACAAGGTGACAGTTTAAGCCCTTACCTGTTTATAATAGTAATGGACAGGCTACTGAAAAACACAAGACAAACAACGGAGAAACTCCAGACTGCAGTGGGACACAGGAATATGATACCACTCGGAATGGATAGCCTGTTATACGCAGATGATTTAGTGCTTATAGCAGACAAAAACAGTAAATGGACAGAAGAAAGATGAAGTTATGTACAAAAAAGTAAAATAATGTATATAAATAAGAAAATGGAACAGGAATAGAACAGAATAATGTACAAAAATCAACCTATAGAAGAAGTGACCACAATGGAACACCTAGGAATGATTATAGGAAACGACGAGAAAATAGACCTTGAAATAGCAAACAGAATCAAGAAGGCAAACAACATATATAACGCACTAAATAAGTCAGCTTTTGAGAAAAAAGAAATAAACGAAAAAACCAAGCTAAATATAAATAATGCAATAGTGATCCCAACGATCCCATATGGAAGCGAAATCTGGACTGTACAACAGAAACACAAACCAAAACTGATAGCAGCAGAAACGAAGTACTGCAGAAAGATAGCGGGGAAAACCAAGATGGATCATATAAGAAATGAGGAAGTCATAGGGAAACTAAAACAACAAACAATAACACAAAAGGGAGAAGAAGAAATTAGAATGGTATGGACACCTACAGAGATTGGACAGAAACAGACTCCCGAAAAAAGTAATGGAAGCCAAAGGCACGAGGAAACGGAAGAGAGGAAGACCGAGACTCACCTGGATGAACCTGGGTAAAGGACGCGGAACCCACAAATATCCAACACCCGTGAGGGTATAAAGGATACCGGAGAAAGAAGAAGACGAATAAGAAAATTAAAGTAGAGTTTACTCCTTGATTTAACATTCTAACTTGTATACAAGTAAAGGTGAAATAATGTTTGTAAAGCTAGAAATTTAGAAATAAAATAAAATACAAAAGTTTTAAATAGTATTAAGCACAGAAGATGATTTTTGTTAACTTAACAGCTTTTCGGTCAGCTCTTCACTGGTCCTTGCTATTTGATCTATAATTTGATCTTTATCCAATTTATAAAACAGTTCTCTTTCTACGTTCATGAAAAGTTGATTGGACATAAGATCTTGGCTTACAGTAGACCTAAGCCGATTCTGTCAGCAACAAGACGAGACGACGATAATACACGCCGACGCATAGCGTAAGCACACTGTGCTTAGTGTATACAACTGTTTAACATTAATTGTACATGCGATTGCGACATAATTAAAAATTTAAAATCAACCTTAGTAAAGACAGAGCCTAATTTTTAACTTTTAAGTTTCGTTTTTATTTTTTTTTTAGGGGGTCGGGGGCCCTCGGCGATCGCCGACCAGCCGACCTGGCCAGTCCGGGCCTGCACCACACAGTCGATTCGATCGAACTAGAACATTTTAGGCGAATTAAGCGGCTGTATCAAATATATGAAGTACCACACAAAATTAAAGAATAACTGTTTTCCTTATACTGTAGTAAATTTTTAAACCAAAATATAAATTATAGAAAAATAATATGCATCCAAAAGATATTATCTAATACATACGTATGTACACATATATGTATAATAAAAAATATAAATACTAGAACAAATATTATAATAAATTACAACAGTTAACTCAGCAACCCGACGATGACTTATGTTAAATGGCTGGTTTTTAATGTTTTCTAGTAAAGCAATTTTAGTTCAAAGTGTCAAGTCATTTTTTGACAACTTGGCAAGGGTTCTACATTTATAAATAAAATTGTAAAACAGCGAGTCTATACATAGGTTGTCGCATAAGCGCGACCATGTAGCTTTTAGCGAATGTGCGTTAACTCCACCACGCGCTGACGATGTCTAGAAGATTTTAGAAAACACATTTTAAGTGCTGATATCTACTGAATTTCGTAAAAAACACGCAATTAACTGTCTACAAATTTTCTTCTCGTGATTTTGCAATTGTATTACATGTACAGGGTGTCTCATTTTTGATGTTTTTGCAGGGTATCTCGGAAACCATGACAGATATCAAAAAACTAACTAAGCAGTCTCGGGCTCTTTTTTTGAGAAAATAACAATAGCGCAAACAGATCTTTGCTATGGCGATCGGTTAGGGAGCTACAGGGTGATTGTTAAAATTTGGCTATTTTTAAAATTGTTTTTATCTCGGTTATTATTAGGTGTGCAGAATAATTTTAAATTAGTCTTTTACATAGTTTTTCCTGCAGAATCCATTGACGTCCTCATTTGTTTACTATGGGTTACAGGAACGGAGCAACGGAATAAATTTGTGTTTTTTTAAATGGAACACCCTGTATATTTTTGCGTAATTTTTGTACTCTTCAAATTTCCTTTACGAATATATAATATACTCTATATATAATTATTATAATTAAGCTGGAAAATGGTATTTTATTAACATTAAGTTTCAATTATTAATTAGGAGGCCTAGCATGCAAATAACAAAGGATGAAATATATGAGGAAAATTTAAATGCAAGAACTTACTTGAGAATTCTGGAAACACATATCGTTCCTTTTATGGAAAATCTTCCTTTGAGGAAAGGCAAAAACTATACTTTCAGCAAGATGGGGCACCATCTCACGATGGCAGAATTATTGCAGAATGCCTGAATATAAACTTTGGACTGCAGTGGATTGTGAACATTGGGCCACACAGGTGGCCTGCCCGGTCAGCTGATATGACATTAGATTACTTTTTCTGGGGATTTGTGAAAAATATATTATATTTAAATAGAAATAATACACCAGAAGAACTGCATGAAAATTTTGAAGCGGCCATTGCAACTGTAACAAAGGTTCACATCCGCAACGCAATTAACAGCGTGAGAAAACGGTGTCAACTATGTATAAATAATAATGGACTGCAATTTGAACATTTAATGTAGTTTCATTTCATCTATTTGTTACCATTTTGAACGTTAATGTTAATAAAATATCATTTTTCAGCTTAATTATAATGATTATATATAGAGTATATTATATATTCGTAAAGAAAATTTGAAGATTAAAATAATTACGCAAAAATATACAGGGTGTTCCATTTAAAAAAACACAAATTTATTCCATTGCTCCGTTCCTGTAACCCATAGTAAACAAGTGAGGACGTCAATGGATTCTGCAGGAAAAACTATGTAAAAGACTAATTTAAAATTATTCTGCACACCTAATAATAACCGAGATAAAAACAATTTTAAAAATAGCCAAATTTTAACAATCACCCTGTAGCTCCCTAACCGATCGCCATAGCAAAGATCTGTTTGCGCTATTGTTATTTTCTCAAAAAAAGAGCCCGAGACTGCTTAGTTAGTTTTTTGATATCTGTCATGGTTTCCGAGATACCCTGCAAAAACATCAAAAATGAGACACCCTGTACATGGTACGAAATTTACTGTCCGGATTAAATGGAATGGTATCCCAAATAAGTTATGTAAATTGCTATTATTTCATTTATTTATCGTTGCCGGAATCGGCTGTGTAAATTAATAACAATAGAACTATATTTATTGCAACTTATTACACAGAAATGTTAAGTGTTTATATGTTACTACATGTTGCATATTAACATACGATCAAAATTATATCTAGTTTTGAAGCCTAGAAAAAATGTCGTTTATTAATGCAATTAAAACATGTACCTTACATGTAAATCTAAACATCGGTGTAACTTAAATTACCGTTCTAACATTTAAATTTAATTTAATTAGAGTTATGTGGGTAGCGCTGTAAAATCTTATAGTTAACGCGCTTGTTACGTGTGTGATATAAGTTTTGAGGAAAAGTTTGCCTTGAAATTTCTACCCGATTTTGATGTCTGATCTAGTTAGCATGAAACCAGTAAACAAATCATGTTTTGTTTTTTTATTGATAAACGTCATATGTATTCAATAACTAAGTTTAAAATGTCGCTTTGTTGGACGGTTGCCCAACTAGCGGGCCAAATTTCTCGCTGCTGCGAGCAACTTGAGCTTAATGGATTTTTGGAAATATTTGTAGCGGGACTATTATGGAAAACTCATACCAAAAGTTCGTGAGGCTATAAAGCAAAAAAGGCGGGGAAAATTGTTTCACCAAGACAACCCTCGCGCTCACTTTCTATGGCTGCTATCCACAATGCTGGATTTGAAATTATAGAACAACCCCCATATTCGCCAGAGCTGGCCCCCAGTGACTTTCACCTGTTCCTAAACTGAATAGAGCATCTTCGAGAAATTCATTTTTCGGACGATAAAGAGGTGATGGCTGCTGTGAATGAGAGGTTTGCGGCGTAGAGCAAAGAGCTTTGTTTCAGGCATTCAAGCTCTGCGTTATCTTTATACGAAGTGTGTTAACTTTTTAGAGCATTATGTTGAGAAAAAAATTTGTTTCAAAGGCCTAAGTCATTTGCTTCTGTATGAGGGACAATAAAAGATGAACCACTCTCGTGCCAAAGAGTACATGCATTTTTTTCGATCATCGAACTCTATTTGTCTAAGTCAAAAGTAAAAAGAATGTATTGTTGATTTAATAATATTTTGTTTATGAATAGGCGTTTAGTTTAGATCTGTAAGTTATGAAGTTTTAAATTTAAAACTCATTATTAGCTTTTAAGTATTTAGTTTTTGTTGTAATTGGGCAGAATATTTACGATGTCCATTTGCTCGCCTGTCATTTTCTCGCAAGTCTCTATGTTCGACAACCATTTGCTCGCCAAGGTGATTGGTTGCGGGACAGATGCTCGACAAGCTATTTATTTTCAAAACAAAATATTATCTGTACACAGTTACTATGATATGCTGTTGGTAAATATTAATTCCTCCAATTCCTCTGGGCCATATTGATAGCCAAAGTTTGTCTGTTATATTTGAATTTACTAAGCTAATATTTATTCCTTTATTTCTAATAAAATTAAGGTATCTGATATTTATTTTGTTCATATTTTAAAATTTTCCTAATTTCAATAATGTACGATTTTCCCAGCTTATTGAACTTGATACATTTTTAATAACTCTCATATTTTAAAATCATTCAAGTCGTTTTCCTTGGGGGTATTTTGTATATAAACGAATATTTCTTGAGATCGCAAAATCTATTTTTTAAAGAAACTAATACTCGGCTCATACATACGGTATCTAAAAAAAGGGAAAAAAAAATCTTTTTGCGGTGCTGCAGTCGAGCATCGCTCCCACTCAGCAATCAAGCAATAGGTGGCGACCAAATGACTTCGAGCTAATATTTGCACAGTAAATTAATGTCCAAATTTTCAAAATCATTATAGTCGCAATTGGTGATTATATTCTGAATATCCTTCTATTCTTTTTATATACTTTTGATGCTGAGTCCAGGGAAAATGAAAGAAATAGCAAATAAAATAAACAAATACAGAATACATGTAACGACAATTCAAGAAACAAAATGGGAAGAAATCGGGAAATAAATTTTTAAAAATTCATAATGATGTATTGTGGAGAGGAAAATCCGCGAAAAATGGAACAGGCTCTATAGTAATTAATAAAATGAACAACAACAATACAGTTGAAACCTGTTAATGATAGATTACCAATGTTAAGAATGAAAGGACACTTAACAAATATAACACTTATAAATGTGTATGCACCAACAGAAAATGCAGTAGACTATGAAGAAGAACCATTATATGAAATACTACAGCAAATAATCGAAGAAGTTTAAAAATATGCTAGCTAACCCTAGTAGACTTCAATGCTCAAATAGACAAAGAAGACTATGTAAAGGATATTACTGGCAAAGAAAAATATACGAGACGTAAAGAAAGGGAATCAAATTATTAATATACCTTATACTAATAAAAAGGAAATCCGCAAAAGAAGTAAGAGAAGTTATAGACGAGCAAATGCAGATTCCGACCATTATCTTGTGATAGCAGCAATAAAACAAAAAACAGCCGTAAAAAAACACACACCAAGAAAAAATCAAGCCAAACTGGAATATCGCGAAACTGTAAAGGGAAGGTCTAGAAGATAAATTAAATAAGAAAATCCAAGAGATACGTATAATAGATGACACAAATCTAGAGTGGACAAATATAAAAAGCATAATCTTGAACACCTCAGATCTTGAGAGAAACTATTGCAGTACAGCGGCAATGCATGAACCAGGACAAGAATTTAACGGATCAAAAGCTGGTTATGTCTAATGTTTTTTTCGGGTATTACGTTACTACTTTTATCTACAGAAACGTTAATTAACATATTAACCGCAGTGGCGTAGGGAAGGGACAGGGGTATCCTTGCAAAGATGTCAATGAGTCCTTTTTTCAACGTATTTTTCTTAGTAAATTAGTAACTTATATTAGTAGATTTTGTCAGTTTGGCAGAAGTCGTCCCGGCTGATTATAAGAGTTGCAGGGCCTTGCCCTATGCCACTGATTAACTAATAACACATATTTACCACTCATTGGTATGTTCTGGAGGACATTTACTTGTTATCATAAAATATCTCTGTCGCGGTGGATCTAGAAATTAAATACACGTATATGAGCATAGTTAATAGAGTTTAGATGTTTTAAGCAGGTCTGTGTTCAAATAAAGGAAGGAAATTGAAGGTGCAAAGGTCTATATTGAGGAACAAGATCCATCATATATGTTAAGTTACATAATATAAGTATTTAGTTTAGTTAGTCTGTGTTAATTAGTTTTATTCTTCGCGCTAAAAGGGCCAACAATTACCGCGGCAAAATTTAAATTTTGTAGTATATTTTTCTTTTAAGTTGCCTTCACTTAAGTTTCCCGCCTACTTCCGCTTGCAAAATCCACCCTCTCACATTGAAACACTCCACTCTACTTAGCTGTCTCTGTGGAGAACCTCCGAGTTTAATCAAAGCATTAGATTTGTCAGATAGTAATTATCCTATTGCCTACAAAACGCTAGTGCACAGGTACAGTGATAAGAGGAAGTTAGCCAATCATTATTGGGACACAATTTGTTCGTTGCCACAATTAACCCATTACCAGCCATTGTCCTATTTATGGGACGCAACTTTTAATGAAGATAAATATAATAGAAACGCAGAAAACTGTATTACAGGCAGCACAGTAGTTTGAAACTGACCTATATTCATGGCGTTTATTGTCAAATGACACTGAAATGCAAAAAATTATGTTAGAAAGCATTTAAAAGATTGACGTTTTCAAGCATGTGTGTGTCATAAAAATGATCAGTGGATAAAAGTTTCTCTGTTTCTTCAAATACTATAAGGGCTCTAGAACTATATTGTAAAATAGTTGCTTTTTGTGATTCAACTAAAAGAGTAAGCCACTTACACTATTATTTATTGTAAATTTGTTATTTATGTTGATGTCCCATTTTTAGAACATTGGCTGAAAATAAGACCAGCAAGCACCTGGATGTTTCTTGAGTCATAACGAGATTTTAGTGGTTTACCATTGTAAAAATATTATGTTACATGAGTTTTACAAAGTACAGTGATAAAAAATGTCTAACTACAAAAGAGAAAGAAATTTTAGTGGATCCTGCATTTTGGGAAGACATGAAAAACGACGATGTTGATGTTGACGATATTCAAGTTGCAATTGTTCCTCCAGATCCTGATAAGCTAACTGACACATAAAATTTTAATGTAAATAATCTGGAAAAAGTGGAAGATGTTGCAGGTACCCTAAAGTTATTGGCACCTATAAATGACGAATCTGAACTGAGCAGCGATGATGAACCACAGGTCGTAAAAAAACGTACGCTGGGTAAAGTGACCAACCATCTTCCGCTTAATGAAGATACATCAGCAAGTTGTTCAATTTCTCAAAAAGTTGTAAAACAGGCAAATGGACAAAGAATCAAATTCAATACACTAAGACGAACAGTTTATCCGAAAATAGTTTTGAATGGAAAAAGAGAAGGATCGGGGATGTTTTGATTATAGATTCGACTAATCAAATGAAGTATGTGTGCTAGAATGGAATGACAATAAACCAGTTTCATTTGCCACTAATTACAGTTGTATTGAGCCACAAACTAGACGTTACTTCCGTAAAGCCAGAAAGCCAATTCAAATTCCTATATCTAAGGTCATACAAGAACACAATGCACATATGGGTGGAGTGGACATGTTAGATAAACAAGTTTCACTATATACTATATACTATATATAAACGAATTCTAATTCTATGATAGAATTAGAATTCGTTCAAAAAAATGGTGGTGGCCATTATTCACACAACTCCTAGACATATGCATTGCCAACACTTGCAGATTGTATCAAATTACAAATTCTCCAGAAAATGTATCGCTTCTGAATATACGCAGGAAGGTAGTGTTGACCAACCTTTCTAAAACAACTTCTGCTCCAAAAAGGCCGTTCCATAAAAGTCTAAACTTCTAGGTAGACGAGTGAATTGGACGTGAGATTTGACGGCAAAGGACATTTGGTAGTTCCAATAACGACACAACAAAGATGTGCTTTATGTGGTAAAAAACAAAGAGGCTTTATGGCAAATGTGATGTACCCCTACATGACATATGTTTTGTTCCTTTTCACGTAAAATGACTTTTTTATCATTATATGTTTGATACATACTAGTGTAAAACAACATTGTTTGAATCTGAATAATTTTGTTTAAATTTTTTCTTTGATTAATTTATTAAATAGTTCTTATTGTCAGCCAACGTCCCAAAAATGGGACGTACTTTTTTTCTGTAACCTGGGAGTTTTTTGGAATATTTTTTTTCACAATGTGTTCATTTGAATGCTCTCAGCTAATATTAAGCGAGAAAATGGCGATTGTATTTTAAATTCAATTATGGCTGGTAATGGGTTAAAGGAAGCGTCGCCCAAGGGATTACGAGATTTGTTCGATACCTTTCGGGAAAATTTATCGGCGTTACGCGCTCTGAAACTTGGTACCTCGCTTGAAGATTTCATATTGTTGAATCTTTTAATAGGTAAATCAGATATCAATACACGCACTCAATTCGAATCGCAAATTAGAAACTTGAACCAAGAAATGCGTTTGAGACATTAGAAACGTTTATTGAGAGCGAATGTCGAGTTTTAGGTAATTTAAACACAAAGACATTCCAGTCTGGTGGACAGCGGTCTTATTTTAAGAATCCAAAACACACGTTTCATGTAACCTCAAAGCAGCTGACCTCTGATAAATGTTTCATATGTAACAAGGATCATCTGACATACTCTTGCTCAGAATTAATACAAAACACTCCCCATCAACGGTTTGATTTAATTAAATATAAAGGATTATGTATCAATTGCCTTAGTGGTTTGCATACCTTACGTAATTGTAAATCTAAATCAAGTTGTCGCAAATGCCATAAAAATCATCATACCTTATTACATTTTGAAAGACCCGCCCAGGAACCGCAGATTTCTACAATCGACAGCCCCGAGGCTTCTGGAAGCGCTTTGTCTCCACTTCAGGCATTAGTCAGTTCAATGCCGAATAAAATTGTCCTGTTGTCAACTGTTTTGCTCGATATTCGTGACGCATTAGGACAAACCCATACAATTAGGGAAATTCTGGATGGAGGTAGTGAGGGTTGCTTCATAACTTCCAGTTGCGCTCAACGCTTAGGGTTATGCATAAAAACGCATTCGCCTCTTCTGAAACAGTCAGTTGTGTTATATACCCGCGTGATGAAATTCAGCCATCACACATGATAGACGCCCATGTATCCCAAATATTTCTAAAAATATTCCAACTGCTCCAGTAGACCCATCGTCTTGGACAGATATTAAAGATTTACAATTAGCCGACCTGCAATTTAATATCCCAGGTGTGATAGACCTTTTATTGGGAGCAGACATATTTGCCGAATTATTATGTCCTGGTGTAGTAGTAGGACTCAATCAGACGCCATCTGCTATGAATACGATTTTTGGTTGGGTCCAGCACATATAAACAACACAAGTCGGTTGAATAGTATTTTCATTTAATGTTCTGAAGAACCTTTAGATTTAACTTTAAGAAGATTTTGGGAAATTGAAGAATTAACGCACCAAATTCCGCCCTCGCAAGATGATGCTGTTTGTGAGCCATTATATAAGTCATCAATAAATCGCAATTCTAACGGGAGATACATTGTTTCATTACCCTTCAAAATACAAAATCCCGAATTTCCAAATTCCAGATCAGTTGCTTCACGACGTTTGCATTCCCTAGAAAATAGATTTCTGCGTGATGAATCACTTCGTAAGGCTTATGTCGAGTTTATGACTGATTATCTTGAAAGCGGTCACATGTCACACGCTAGCCAATGTGTTAATCCTTCAAACGCATATTATATACCTCACCATTGTGTTTTTAAGTCGCATAGTACCACAACAAAACTCCGCGTCGTATTTGATGCCTCTGCTCGATCCCCTGGCGAGCAATCTCTTAATGATTGTCTCTATCCGGGTCCAACGCTATTGACAAGTATTGTTGATGTTTTATTAAAGTTTAGGTCGCATTCTGTAGTCTTTATTGCAGATATAAAGCAAATGTATCGTCAAGTACTTATCGCACCGTCCGATAGAAATTATCAACGGATTTTATGGAGGTTTTCTCCAAACGACCCTGTACAAGAATATAGCCTCAATACTGTCACTTATGGTGTTTCCGCAGCTCCATATTTAGCAATAAGAACGCTCCATCAGCTAGCTGAAGACGAGCCACATAATTTTCCGCTAACATCTGCTATTCTTCAGCGCGATGTATATGTGGACGATGTTGTCTCTGCATGTAGTTCCTTGTCAGAAGCTCAGCTGGTGCAATTGCAATTAATCGAGCTTTTAAATAGTGGAGGATTTTTATTATGCAAGTGAGCTAGTAATGTCCCAGAATTGTTGTCAAACTTAGATTCGAGCTTATGTCAAGGAGGTATGTCTTTTGATGCTGAGTATGAATCTACAATTAAAATTTTAGGCTTACAGTGGTTTTCTTCGCTTGACACATTTTCGTTTAAGGTTAATTCAGTCAAACACGCTTGCACAAAACGCCAAATATTGTCGGAAATCGCTAGAATTTTTGATCCGCTTGGATTTCTCGCACCCCTTACGTTTTTCAGTAAACAGTTAATTCAGCATCTCTGGTGTCTTGGTTTGGATTGGGATGTTACGCCTCCAGATGATGTGATCGATCGTTGGAATCGCTACCGCAATGAACTCCCATTAATTAGCAATATTAAAATTGAACGGCATGTCTTAACGCAAAATTATTCAGTTGTTGAGTTGCATGGATTTTGTGATGCCTCGGAAGCGGGGTACGCCGCAGTTGTTTATTTTCGCATAATTGATAACGTAAACAACGTTCATGTAAAATTCGTAACCGCCAAAACAAAGGTTGCACCCTTGAAAAAACGCTCACTACCGCAATTAGAATTATGTGCTGCTTATCTTCTATCTAATGTCATATCTGCCGTGCTGACTATATACTCTAGTAAACTTTCACAAACTGTAGCATGGACTGATTCTACAATTGTACTTGCATGGTTGCGCTCCTCTCCACATCGATGGAAAACCTTTGTTAGCAACAGAGTTAGTCATATCCAAGATCGCATATCGCCGTCATCTTGGCGACACATTCGTTCGGAGGATAATCCTGCCGACTGTGCCTCTCGTGGATTAATGCCTTCTGAATTAGTTGATCATTCTTTATGGTGGACGGGTCCGACATGGCTAAAGTCACCTTACGAGTTGTGGCCTTCGAAAGATATAAATGTTTCTAACTCAAATAATGCAATCTTGAAGGAGGAAAGCAACGTTAACGTTTTTGTGGCGAAAATTGATATGCTAACATCATTTGATAACCTGTTGCATAAATACTCCACATTAGATAAAATCCTACGCATAGTCGGCTATTGTTGCTGTTTTATAAATAAATTGAAGGATCCTCATAATCTCGTTTCTGGAGCTTTTACTACTGCTGAGTTACACCGTACTCTTCTTTTTCTCGTAAAGGTGGTACAGCATCAGGTATTTAATGAAGAGATTAATAATTTGAAAACCGAGAAATCATCCTCTAAACCGCTACGCAAACTGAATTTATTTCTTGATAAGGAGGGTATTGTCAGGGTGGGCGGCAGATTGCACAATTCGCAATTGAAATTTGAAGAAAAACATCCCGCTCTCCTTTCTCAATCGCACAGGTTTACGTCATTAATAACTGAAGATACTCATCGTAAGCATCTTCATCCAGGTTTTAAAACGCTAAATTATTTAATTAAGCAAAAGTTTTGGATTCTTTCGCCCCATCGCGCAATTCATCGTTGTTTGTCAGATTGTTATATCTGCTTCCGCGCAAAACCCAAATCCTTACAGCCACCCATGGGTGATTTACCAGCCGTAAGGGTTACCCAAATAAAGGCTTTCGATTCGGTAGGTGTCGATTTTGGCGGTCCTTTCACTATAACAATGGGAAAGGTTAGAGGAGCTAAAACATATAAGGCTTACATTTGTCTGTTTGTTTGTTTGGTCACAAAGGCACTTCATTTAGAGTTAGTGTCCGAACTATCAACCAACGCCTTCCTTGCAGCCTTGCGCCGATTTAAATTCCGCCGCGGCCGATGTAGGTTGATCATGAGCGACTGTGATACAAATTTTGTAGGAGCCGCGCCCACACTTACCACTCATTTTCAAGGTGCTGTTGATCAAGAGGGTATCCAATGGAAGTTTAATCCACCATCCGCACCGCATTTCGGCGGCATATGGGAAGCTGGCATTAAGTCAGTGAAAACACATATTAATCGCGTGATAGGAGCACAAATTTTAACATTTGAGGAATTTGCCACAGTACTTGCACAAATCGAGGCAGTACTAAAGTCATGACCACTTTGTCCTCTTAGTTCAGACCCTAATGACTTGGAGGTATTGACACCTGGTCATTATTTGACATTAGCACCCCTGAAATGTGTTCCAGATCCAGATTATATGAATGTAAATCTAAATAGATTAAACCGCTGGCAGCTACTACAAAATATGCATCAGCATTTTTGGAAGAGGTGGCACCATGAATATTTACACACGCTTCAACAGCGTTCTAAGTGGACGTCCAATGCACCTAATTTGGCTTTAGGAACAATGGTTTTGTTAAAAGACGATCTTTCTCCACCCCTACGTTGGCGTCCCGGCCGTGAAGTGGAATTACACCCCGATTCAAAGGGCACAACTCGTGTTGTTACTATTAAAACCGCACAGGGAACGCTCAAGCGCCCCGTTGTCAAACTTTGTCCACTTCCTAATCAGTAGTTTCTAAAATACGTTGTATATTGGTGGGCGGTATGTTAAGTTACATAATTTAAGTATTTAGTTTAGTTAGTCTGTGTTAATTAGTTTTATTCTTCGCGCTAAAAGGGCCAACAATTACCGCGGCAAAATTTAAATTTTGTAGTATATTTTTCTTTTAAGTTGCCTTCACTTAAGTTTCCGGCCTACTTCCGCTTCCAAAATCCACCATCTCACATTGAAAAACTCCACTCGCCCCATTCACTCAGTGCATCTTGTCGACAACGCCAGTTTTTTTTGGTTTGATTTTTCACGCATCGCTAGTTGCTCAGTTTTGGGCACGCTGAATTCCGCTTTCTTCAAAGAAGATTTCATGCCACCCAGATTAACCATCCTGCATCGGTTTATTAAAGTAAGTCAAGGCAACTGATTATTTTTTATTGTTTTTATTTTGTACGAATTGCTTAACAACAAATATTGTTGTTACGCGCGCACATGCGTTTGCATTGTGCACAATATATCTTAAATCAGTTTACGATTTTTTGAAGAGCAATGTCTTAAATTATATTGAACTGTATTCTTGAACAGCTCTGCAAATACTAAGAATTAATTTGTATTCATTTCGTATTTTTAATGATACCTGACCAATAGTAATATTGCGAATGTTGCTGCAAAGATAGATATAAAACTAGCATGGAAGAGAGTATCCCATCGTTTTGTATTTTTTCACTATTACTTGTTTGTTTCGGATCTGGGCACGTATTACGATTTTGATTTTCTTTTTAGACTTTTATCTCGACCGTTCTTATCACCAAATAACCTTACATTATCAATGCTGATTAAATAACAAGACAAGACAGACAAGACAGTTATAACTGTTTCCATAAATATTTACTGAGTAGTCAACAATCGTACTTTGTGTTACTATGATTACACAAGCCGTGATAATATGTTTGGTGATTCTGATTTCACTAAACGGAATTTTATGCAATAACATTTTATTGATATCGTCATTAACTTCTCCGAGTCACTATTTATGGAACAAGGCTTTGTGCATGGGATTAATCGAACAGAAACATAACATTACAATGTTAACTCATGCATCAGAAGCGGAATCAATTGCGAACTTTACTGTTATAACTATGGAAGGTTAGTGCTTACCTGTTGATGCTCTAGTGAGGCTCGTTAAATCTGTAGGTATATAATTTTGTTAAGCATAGTTAAATAATTACCATTATTATTTTAGGATCATATGGAAGAAAAATGGAAGAATTTGCAGATATTAGCACGTTAATGGCTATTAAAAGAACATACGAATTCGGACCTCTTTTGTGTGAACGTGATATACATACTGAAGGTCTAGCCCAGCTTTTAAATTATCCGAAGGATTTTCGATTTGATTTAATCATTTATGATGTGACTCTCTTACAATGTTTATATCCGCTTATAGAGAGATTTGGTAATCCACCAGTTGTGGGAGTTACAGCTTTCTTGCTTCCTCCTATCCTTTCTCATGCTTTCGGAAATCATCTCCATACCTCTTACATGCCTTTCTATAGTACTAGTTTTAGCCGAAGAATGAATATAGCTGAAAGAACACTTAATTTCATTTATACGTACATTGATGGATTTGTTCGTAATTACATTTACAGTCCGATGGAGTTTGAAATAGCTAAAAAACGGTTTGGCGAGAATATTACTCCATTTGAAGAAGTTGAGCGAAATATGAGTTTACTGTTGACTAATACAGACTCTGTTTTCCACCATCCCATTGCATTGCCGCCCAATATAATCCCCGTGGGGGGATTGCATTTAAAACCGTCATCAGCCTTACCTGGGGTATTACAGAAGTTAGTAAATCGTAAAATATGAAATTGGTATAATTAGTATTTCAGGATCTTCAAGAACTTATGAATAACGCCGACCATGGAGTTATATTATTCGCTCTGGGAAGTAATGTAAAATCGGCAAACTTAAAATTAGAATTTAAGCAAATTCTACTTAGTGTATTTGCGAAACTCCCACAGCTTGTCATTTGGAAGTTTGAGCTGGAAACTATGAAAGGGTTACCTAAAAATGTAGTCATTAGAAAATGGTTGCCACAAAATGATATATTAGGTAAGTTGTGACGAAACATAACGAGAAAGTTTCAGTATTGAAGTATTACGGTATGTACATATATAATTTGTATTATAATCTCGTTTCTATAATATGTAATTTCAAATAGACTTAACGTTGATACCGTTTTTAACCTTTACGTAACAAATTACAATCGAGGCAATAAGTAAATACGTTGAACTAAAGAAAACATCTCTGACATGTAATGCGATGTAGAGTGATAATAACATAGAAATGGCTTAACTTAATCTGAATTCTCTTCTACCTTCCACACCTTTTTTAGTATTTTTTCGTATTTGTTGTTATGTTAACCATACGGATCTTAGTTGGTTCGTCAATTTTTGTTTGCATAGTGTTTATTTTTAAGTACGCTCTCACTCTGTCATTCTTGTATGACTTCTTTTGGCTATTCTCTGCACCGTAATATTTCATCCCAGTTGCTTAGAGTTCAGAGTCTTATATGTATACTAACTTTTATACCTTCCATTTTTGTATTCCTAGAGTTTATTTTTAAGTTAGCTCTCATAGTAATTCTTTGTATTTACTATTTTGACCATCTTCTTCATTTCTTTAAATATCTAGTCTTTGCCGTATACAGTTGAATTATACATTTCCATGCAAATATCCTTGACTCCCTACTATATGCGAAGTGGATTTGCATAATGACTTCTACACCTACTAACATTTTCTTCTATTGTATGGTTTCCTCTTGCTAATACAATATCATCGCAAAACGTTATAAACACTTCCTGTGCTACTGATCTTGCTATTGATCCAGTTACTTATTTTATGATTTGCCAGTAATGCTGCGATTAAGTTGGTATTTAAACTATTCTTCTTATTTTAGGGTAACTTCGTCTCAGATTCTGTTACAGGTGTTTAACATTTCGTTATCAGAGTATGTTATTAGGCTCAGACCGTTTGCGTATGTTGAAGTTAATGCTTTTGGGAACTTCATTATATATTACCCTATTGTGTAATTTTTTAGTTTTTTTATGTTATTATAGAGTATTATTTTAGTGTGGTGGTAGCTCAGTTGGTAAAGCGCTCGCTTTCTGAATAAAACGTCGATTCTGGCTTGGGTTCGAAACCTAAGCAGAACTATGCAGATTTATAAAAATCTTGTCTGCAACCCACCACACGCAATTTCCCAATTCGGCTTGCAACCGTGGGATCTTAATGCTAAAAACCTTC
>JABXWE010022057.1:0-16273 GCA_014611495.1 Limonius californicus | reverse complement strand
AGAGTTAATTTTCTTCAGGATAAAAGTATTTTTTTACAAAGAAGTTCTCTGCTAGCATATATTTTAAATACATCTAGCTCGAGAGAAATAAAAATAAAATAAACATATAAAAATGTGATAAAATTTAAACTCAAGGGTGAACTTCATCCGGGATCAAAATAAAACTAAGCCACAAAGTTTCTCTCTAGTGATTCAAAATATATTTCTATAACATTAAAAATGTAAGCCTGTAGAGAATCCTGAAAATGTGTAGTTTTTCAGGGGTAAACAGATCCGAAGCTTGATTTTTACATTTTTTATTCGGCATTGCAAACAGATTTTGGAAATGTCTGGAGCTTTTTCCTAAAGTGCTCGAAAATATGTTTGTGTTAGTGTCTAGGCAACCGGGCGTTGGCAGTTTAATATTGATCTTCCAGAACGACCCCGTTTCAGAACGTTCACTTGGCTTACTACACCCGTTTATTACTTGTATAAATAGTAAACTACAGTTTTATTGCCCTAACTTGTTTAAAATTCACCTCCAACTCACTTATCAGCTGGCATCGTTAATAGTTATGCAGTCGGGCCAGGACGTCGCACTACTTCCTGTATTTTTATCGAAATTTCCAGTTATGAGGGCTTTTAGTTATCTAATATCTCGTACCAACTTGCAATTTGCGGAAAATAACAGCATAGAATAATAATAAATAGAAACTATTGCGGAACTTCTGGATTTATAAAGGTACAATTGGAATTTGCAGGAAATATTTAACGGTTTTGTTTTGTAAAATATTCTATAAACAATAGCTAAATGAATACATTTTATGCATTTTTCAATGAATCTGAAAAAGTGTAACCGGAATTTTTGTAATTTATCCAAACAAAAATTGATTTAAAACAGCATGACGTGTCGATGTAAAAAGATGGGTAATCCGTAAAGCATTAACATTTTTAGTACCGTTTAACTATTTTATCAAATTTGATAGTGAAACGAATCCAAATTTACGCCGATTTAATACATTAATCTGTAGCTGTGCTTAATCACATTTTCTGTAACCAAGCAGCAATTTAGTACAGTGTTTCATCACTTTCTAAATTTGTATAAAAATTCCAACGACAAGGAAAATAATTTAACAAAATGTTATTTATTTCGAGCAACAGACGTTCCATTATTTCCCCCGAAGGAATGAGGAATATTATTCATCAAAATTAATAACTTCCATTTACAAACGACAAGGTACACAAACGAGCCCAGAATGGAAATTGATTAAAAATTAAAGATAAACGAATTATGTCCGTAGATTAAATCAGAACCTTCTCCTGGCGATTTAATAATGGATTTCACGTTTCCAGTTCCCATCATTAAAAATAAACGAAAAAACAAATAATTGAGGCTACAGATGACACTGGGCCTTGAAAGCTCTATAATTTGAGTTAATTACATCGAAGAACAAGTGCTTAAAATTAGTGACATCCTATTTTTGTAACATTTTAATTTTATATGTCAGCTGTGGCACACTTTGCGTAGATATTTACACAGGAATAACAACCAACACACTGAACAGCCTAAAAATCAATAATCAATGATTGTTCCGTATCAAATTGATCGCAGAAAAGTTAATAAACACCAATAAAATTTTTATTGTTCAGGTGTCCTACTGACACATAAATTGCTAATGATAAATCTGACCTATTTTAATAAAGTTTGGTAAGCAATGGTAAAAAAAGGATGTCGTAGTTAAGATAATATTCTGATGACAATAAATAATTTAAGTAATTGCTTTCATTCATTCGGGAAATTACTGGAACTGTTTTTGAGGTTATGTTGGTCGGTTCTGTTATGCAAGCTTTTGAATGACGTGTTAAAATTATAAATGATAGGCAATACTTTTTTAAGGTTATGCCATATACATACATATGTATTTACTCCTTCAAGTATAGACAGCAAGGGATGGCATATAAGTAAAGTCATTTTAGCAAGGGTGGGAAATCCCTAGAACAGGAATTATAGGGCCACTATATGTTATTGTAATGCTACAAACAGTTTTGTAATACAAAATTCTACAGTTTAGATTTATTTGATAGTTTACTGTTTATTGTATTTATACAGAATACACAAAAGCAAAGAAAAAACGTTCTAAGGGTTACCTATCGGAGTTTCACGAAGTCCAAATACTTTACGCGGCTTCATTTTCTATTCTAAAGCTGATACAATGTTAGCTTTCTTCATTTCTATATTCTGAAGTTCCTGTGCCGTGAATTTTAGAATGACAAATGTCAAATTGATAACTAACACGTCATAGTTTTTTGAGGTTATGTGTTAACTTCTGCAGAACTTTAAATAACAGCTGGGAAATAGCTAAATTATAAATTAATTCAACCGCGTTCGTATTAAATGTTAAATCGACAAATGACCAGTTGAAGCTGATACAATGTTCCCTCTTTCTGCTCAAAGATTTCAGTAGTGTAAACTTTCAAAATGACAAATGTCAAATTGATAAGTGACATGACATACTTTTTTGAGGTTATGAGTTAACTTTTGTAGAACTTTAAATAACAGCTGGGAAATAGCTAAATTATAAATTAATTCAACCGCGTTAGTAGTAAATGTTAAATCGACAAACGACCAGTTGAATTTGATACAATGTTCCCTCTTTCTGCTCAAATATGTTTGTAGTGTAAACTTTCAAAGTTACAAATGTCAAGTTGATAAGTGACAGGTCACATTGTTTGAGGTTATGTGTTAACTTCTGCAGAACTTTAAATAACAGCTGGGAAACTGCTGATTTAAATATTAAACCAACCGCGTTGGTAGTAAATGTAAAACCCACAAATGACCAGTTGAAGCTGATATAATGAACCCTCTTTCTGCTCAAATATTTTTGTAGTGTAAACTTTCAAAGTTACAAATGTCAAATTGATAAGTGACAGGTCATGTTTTTTGAGGATATGTGTTAACAAACTGTTGAATTAAAAATTAAACCAACAGCGTTGGTAGTAAATGTTCAACCCACAAATGACCAGTTGAAGCTGATATAATGTTCCCTCTTTCTGCTCAAATATTTTTGTAGTGTAAACTTTCAAAGTTACAAATGTCAAGTTGATAAGTGACAGGTCATATTTTTTGAGGTTATGTGTTAATTTCTGTAGAACTTTAAATACCAGCTGGGAAACTGCTGAATTAAATATTAAACCAACCGCGTTGGTAGTAAATGTTAAATCGACAAATGACCAGTTGAAGCTGATACAATGTTATCTCTTCCTAATTCTATGCTCCAAGATTTCAGTAGTGTAAACTTTTAAAATAACAAATGTCAAATTGATAAGTGACAATTCATACTTTTTTGAGGTTATGTGCTAACTTCTGCAGAACTTTAAATAACAGCTGTGTAACAGCTAAATTATAAATTAATTCATCAACCGCGTTGGTAGTAAAGATCGACAAACGACCAGTTGCAGCTGATACAATGTTCCCTCTTTCTGCTCAAAGATTTTTGTAGTGTAAACTTTCAAAGTTACAAATGCAAAGTTGATAAGTGACAGGTTATACTCTTTTGAGGTTATGTTATGTACTTATAACCTTCTACAGAACTTTAAGTAACAGCGGTGAAACTGACACATGAAAAACCATTCCAAAAGCGTTGTTGATAAAAGTTAAATTAAAAAATGACCACTTAGAACTCATACAATGTTACCTCTTCCTAATTCACTACTCTAAAGTTTCTGCTCTGTAAATTTTATGACAGTGACAGGTCATATTCGTTTGAGGTTAGGTCGTTAGTCTTTATAAATGTTTAAATAACAGATGAGGAACTAACAATCTAGTGTAAAATATTACTTCTTCGTCATTTTTGCCTTTACACGTTCAAAGGATCTTGATTTCGTTTAAAATGCCTCACTGAGGGTCTCGGTTGTTAATTCATTATCAAAAAGAAAAGGAAGCTACATGTCCATATGCGCTCACTAATTATTAACTCGCATGGGGCCCCTTTGAACCCGGAAATTCGGACTGCATTCTAATTAGTGCCCTTCCCCTCAATCGAAAGCTATAAATAGAAGTGCAAGGGTGCTTGGTATTGAGCATCGTTAAAATAATTAGTTTATTTTTCCATCTACCAAGCCTTTTATTTGGTTTAAACAAACAGCAAAGTAACTTACGTCAATTCGACACGAGTTTTATAAGTAGGAGCTTCCCATATTTACAAAAAATTCAAAATTTAATCGCGTTGAGATATATTTAAATATTTATTAACGCGGGATATTTCGAAGCTTTCAAATTTATCGGCGTTGGTAATAATAAATAAATAAAACACATTTAATAAAAATGTCTTTTTCAGGGTCAAATGTGCAAAATTAATGCGTGATGCTGTTCATGTGTATTCGTTTTTTCGGTTCAAGAGGCAGTTCGGGTCCGTTATGTCCCGTTCCGGTTTTTATTCGGTTTTTGCGTCCCTGCTAACTGGTATCTCATCACCGAACGCTTCGTTAACCATCCCGGCTATGTCTTCTTCAACAAACGTTACGCTACCGCAACTGTCGCCGCTGTCGTAACAGTTCAAATAATGATATAGCGCTAAATTGGAATGATATAGTCGATTATTAGAGCAGATATCGATTACTCCACGCTTTCGAATTGATTTCTTTTGTTGCGTCTAATTGACAATTCCATTGCGACAAGAATTATATAAATGATTTCATGCGTTATGCCCGTTTCGGTACGCATTTTGCCCACTCTCCAGAACGGACTTATTTTTGCCCGCAGATGAGAAACCGAGCGGCCTAAGCTAAAACTGAAGCTTAATCTGGCTCCATGATTCACAACTTTTCTGATTTTCGTTTTTGATTTTAGACAACTGTCGCGGATCTACTACTACAGAATTCCGTTCACACCTACACGACAGACGAAAATTGGCACGATCAAATCCGTTTTATTTCTGGCCTGTACGAGCAGCTCGTAGTAGAATGGAAAACTTTTGTTTTTCAAAAGGTCAAGCGGTGTTGGGCCAAATTTCATTCTTGGATTTTATGCTCCCAACGGGATCCAATTTGGCCGAGACTTGCCCATCAAAGGTTTTATTAAATCAACACCCAATGATGCAATTTTGAAGAAAACCCCATCCCGAATTATCCTGCACCTATTTATAATCAAGATGTTGGCTAACGGAGTTTGTTTGCCATAGCTTTTTGAAACGAAAGCATTGGCGAACGCATATATTAGGAGGTATTTGCTATATCTACCAAACTGCGTTGCCTCATTGTATTTTTAGACATACAGCGGTCCGCTGTTTATACATAGTTTTGAGCATGGTTAATCACGCAAGTATTTAAGTGGACATATAAATTTGTTTTCGAATGGTTCTGTATTTTCCGACTAAGTCGAATCCAATCGCCGCCCACCAAAAGTGCTTTATCATTGCACCAAGGACACTTCAATTATGCATTTATTGGCGATCAATACAAATGCTATCACAACGGCTGATAACACTTGGTTAACTGCGCACCTAACATTGAAACCCTCTGTATTAAATATATCCATATTTCCAAGGTAATAACGAATTCGTCCTTATGTCAAACCGAAATAAATATAAACTGTTATTTTTCTCAATTAATGCTGGCAAAAGGAGAATCAAACTAATGTCAGACATTTGACAGAACACTGAAAATAACAGAAAAAATGTCCACAATCGTTTAAGGAGAAGCAGAATTGGATAAAAATGAGCTCAACGTATACAAAAAGGAAATGCAAATGTTACTTTTATAAACGTATGTTTAGAAAAGTGGCTGGAATAAACAATTACTTAACCTTCAAACAGAGGTTAATATAAAAAAAAAGAACCAAAACATTTAGAAAACCATGCCATGTTTAAGTTATAAGTTCATTCCCATTTATATAGTTTTGAAGAATATATGATTCAGATTTTATCATCAAACTATTTTCTAAACAGAGTTTTCTAAAACAAATTAATGTAGGATAATTTTAACTAAAACAAACAACACTTTTTAAAAATCGTCTGGGGATATGAAGAATCAGCTGTTGTCGCTGAAATGAAGCTTTTGTGGAAAAAGGAACCAAAAGAGGCTTTAGGAAGAGGTTGAGATAAAAGTATGACAATACTGAAATCAATTACTAAACCATGCAGTGTAAAATTACATTTAAATAGCCCTTAAGTATGAAAAATCAGAGGATTCTACAAAATTTTATATTTGTAAACAGAAATTCCCTTATGTATTTTATGAACAGTATTTTTCAGCAGAAATGCTAAAACACTACAAGAAAATGTTAGGAAAAGAGATGATTCAGATGTGGGTCATAAACATTTTGCCACAAACTGCTATTTTTGTAAACAGCTTTTCATATATCAAATTTGTGATATACATTTTTAAGATAACATAGAAGAAAACTGTAAGAATACTTATAAGAGTTGGCAATATCCATCTGGAGTTTTGGAAATAGAATCAAGAATTACTCTGGGTCTTAAGAAAACTCTTCTAAATAAGACACCTTCAAAAACAAGTAATATTTATATTCTACAAATTCATTAATTTGTGTGATATCCAACTTAAGTGGGACATTTTAAAGGACAGAATCAACTCAACTGTTTAATAACCTTGTAGGGCTAGGAAGAATTGACGGAATATCAGCTGAAGGAGATTTACATGAAGGCAAAATATTACTTTAGTAAGGTATTTTTATTTTCAGAAAACTGTTTGTATTTGGGGAAAAACCAAAGGCAAAACTGGAAAGGAAAATTATAGGAAACATCATATACAACATGTGTTACGATTCAGAATTGTGTACGATATTTTGCAGAAAAGTAGTTTAAAACCAGAACAAAATAAGCTCCTACTTAATAATTGTCTATGCATGGGAACAAAACTGACAAAACATCAGTCTAATTATACAAAAATTCAAAAATTTCATGGTAAGGTATTTTATTTCGAAAACTAGCCAGAATTGGGCAGAACTTTAGAAGAGAGGGCTGGAAATTAGTACACGTTTTAACCACATTTCCTCAGGTTTTACTATACTTGTACGCTGAGTTTCTATAATCAAACATGCAGAATAAATAACCTAATGAACTAGAAGAAAAATAATTTGCTTAACACTCAGGGCTGTACGTACAAGGAAAAAATCAGCTAAAAGTAAAAAAAAATAAGCAGTTTGGGAACATTATCCAAAGAAGCTTTAGTTGTTGTTAAATTTAAAAATGTCTTCTACACAGACTTAACTTTTCAGGGGGTGAAAAGGGCACGTTTAAAGTTTTAAGATGATTTTCCAGAAGAGGACAGAGAACAGTCTATAATATTGTTAAAATGTGATTTAGACATGTGTTATAATCAGCTATTGCACAAATTGGTGTAGAGTAAGACAAATCAGCTGAAGTATTACGCATAAACCAAAATAATTTTTAAAATATGAATTTGAGGAAAAATCTTCCAAAAAAAATAGCAGCAAAAACAGAAAAGAGTCAAAGTCATAAGCCAAAATTTACATGTCACACTCATTGTTCCATAAACTTTAACACTTTTCGAAACTGAATTTTTCATTCACCGCCACACAATTCCAGTAAACATGAAAACAGGAGCGATAAAGTGCGATCGAGGGTGAAATTGAATATGCTTAAAACAGGGACATTAATTTCTGCAGCCTCATTTGCATCTAGAGCATAATTAATGTTGAGTAATTTTCGTAAGATCGCTAAGCAAGGTTGACACTCCTGTTTTTAGACCAATCCTTTTATGAATAAATAAGCCCTGGAAGATGGCAGTCAACCCTGTAACCAGGGTAGCACGTGCGCACGCACTTTCGCCGGATTTTATCGGTGGAAGCTCCAATATACACAAAGGCCAAGTCTGGCACAAATATTTTTAGACTTCATAAGTTAATCGAATGAGAATGGGGAGAAAACTCAGAAACAGCTTGCATTTCATTGGAAAAAGGAAGCGAAAAGAAAACGATTACGATTTTTAAAACTATGAGATAAAAAAATCTATAAAATTTGGATTACACCCAAAAAACTATAATTGATCATAAGAGATTTAAAAACAAAGAATATTAAGGTGCTAAAATTGTTTCTGAATACTTAAATATCAATAACGTTCTGTCAAAGGATACATTTGAAGCATAAAGCGAATGATTTACTATCAGATGAATGCCAAAAAACTTTCGTAAAATGTTTACTCAATACAACCCAAATTATCCCGGCATTCTTTTTGCAATATGTGAATAAGTTAATTGAATCTGTTATCTATTATTAACTGGTATTTATGTGCTTGTTGTTTGCTTCTATTGCCTGCCAGACATGGCCATTCAATGTAGGTCAAACATTCTGTGAACAAACATCTTGTAACCCTAAATTTAGGAAAACCTTTTCCGCTTACGTTCCGAGCCGCTTTTAGCCCAGCAAAAGCATTTTGTTGGGTTGAATAGAGCCCTCAACTAAATAGAGGCACGAAAATTTTGAAAACTGTCCACGTTCTAAATGTGTGCAATCTTCTAATACTCTAAGTGAAGCCCTTTAAGTGGTTTTGGCGAAGGGCCGGATTTTCCACACGTGTCAAATTTGCTATGGTATTTGGAAATTTTTTCCCATTCTGGATTTGATAAAACTATTTTCGTGGCTGATATTTTCTGTTTCTAGGAAGAAAAATCATTTTGATGGATTTAGCTGGAATCCTTACAAAATAGGCTAATGAAAATTCGAGATTCAGTTCACGTTTTACATTTTCTCAATCCTATAAAACTTTAACTAAAACCCTCTAATGTTAATGTTTTTCTTCGCTGTTGTGGGATTTAAAATCTTTTTCTGTTGTAAATTTGAAATAATCCTACGTTCCTGATGCGGTCTATTGTTTGAAGAGGAATTTCGTTTCGTAGCCTAAATGTAGTTTTATAAATTTTCTACGTTGAAGGTGTGCAGTTTTCACATGTGCCACAAATTTATTATGGAATTTAAAAAAAAACTGTATAATTTTAAAATTTAAGACAACTTTTCCACTTCTGATAATGCTCGTTTCTGAATTAAATCATATTTTGTTGGAGTTGGACGAAGCCATAACAAAAGAGTATAGAGAAAATTTGGAAAGTTTTACTTAGAGGGTATAGAAACAGCCCTTCAATAGATACTTATCTTATTTTCTAAAAATTTAAATCAAGCCCTTTAACTATTTTGGGTTGGCATACGTCGTGTAAATGGTTGTAAGCTTTGGTAATTGCATTATGCAAGGATTGGGAAGCGATCTGAGGATGAAAATGTGGAAAACAATCTCTGTTTCATATTTCTGCCAACTTCTAAATATTTAACCTACGCCCTTTAAATGTTTCTAGTGAAAGGTGTGGAATGTTCATATAGCAGTGAATTTTTTCTGTTTTGTCCTTTCCAATTTTCAATATAGCAAAATATTTCCTATTTATTGTAATGTCCGATTTTAAAACTATAAATTATATCCTGCTGAAGTTGTGTAAGCCCTTACAATATATAGAAACAAGGAATACAGTTGATATTCTGAAGTTTTCACGTTTCTAAAGGGTTTGTGGTAAAGAATTATATATTTTAATACGTACTTAATTTAGAAAAACCTTTTCCGTTTCTGGCTGAGCTTGTTATTAGAGTGGAAAGGGTCTTAAGAGAATCCTGAATAAAATATGAGTATTAAAAATAGGGAAAATGGTGTGCATTTTTCATTGCTCATAACTAAGGTGCTTAAAATTTAATAAATTATGTGATATTTCCAAATTTTGGTATAGAATCTGAAAGTATTTACAGGAAATAGTTTTACTACAATGCTTTCACAGTAGGAAAGGTGTTTTCCGGTTACATAGAACCCTTAAATGAACATGACTGCCTATGATCTTCACATTATACATATCCGAAATGAAGTTGTTGTGGGTGGAGGACGTGAAAGTTTCACATTACTATCTATTGTGTTGAGACATGTACAAATAATTCTAACTTCAAATTTGAGAGCACAAGCAAATTTTGAGGTTAATGGGGACTTTAAAACAAACAAAATTGAGTTTTACCATTTTCTAATTAAGACCCTTAATGTAATTTTTTGTAAAAAGTTTGCAAGTTAGAAAATTCTGTCTATTTTCTTGTGGGACCTGGAAATATGTTTCAAGTTTAAATTTGGAAGAACCTTTCCTGCCTCTGATTTGATCAGATCAGGAAGGGTATTTGGGATTAGATATAGCCATTAGCAAAGAGATGCATAAATTGAAGAGAATATCTGATGCCCTTGATTTATGCAGGTTTCTATGGTTTCTAAAGTGTTAGTAGTGCAGGGCTTGAAACTTTGAAGGTTTACTTTACTAATCTTTCTTGGTTTACGAGCTTATCTGACTATCAGACTGTTTTAGTAAAGGGCATGGAATCCCCATTCCTATTTTTTACAAAAATGTAGACCTTTCAAGCGATCTTCGAAGTATCATTCACATTGAAACCCGAACTTCTTAAGGTAAACCAGGAAGAGTGAATTTCACTATTTAAATGATGGTTTGTCTTAAAATTTTGACCTTTTTGCGTTTTCAATGGGTTGAATCGAAGGTGGTAGAAGGAAGAACCTCTACAAAAGCAGCCCTGAGGAAGTAATTACACTCCTGCAATTAACAGAACAATCGATAAGGCCAAAGCCGTTTTTACAGCATAGATATTAATTTTTGTGGGCAATACTAATTAGGCTTTCGCACTTGGCGGTTGCTTCATGGATGTCTGCCCATTAACGACCGCGGGGTCATAATTAAACCCGTTACATGAATAAGCCGGCTGTTTGCGACGTTTTTTGGGAAAGAATAAATTATCGCAACCGCGGATAGGGACACGCAAAAAGTATTCGATTGTGAAGCGAAATATGCGTGTTATTAATTAACCAAAAACACGTCTCGAAAGGTCATTAAGATATGGGCACACACTTAGTGGAGTAGTGTTACGAATTACGACTACGGTCAGGAATCACGAACGTTTTAATTCACGTATATCGATTAAGCATGAAAGTCTGCGCGGAAGCCGTATGGCGGGAAATCGCCCATGCGATTTTGAAGTTTCCCAACTGCAGCTGGATTTGGACATGCAACAGCGCAAATCGAACACCCTTGAAATGCAAAAAATGGGTCAATGGTATATACCTGCTAATCACATTAAAGGCTGCTTTCAGGGTTTCTATTTTTATGGCAACTTGAAGAGATCAAGGGTAAGTCGAGAATTGTATTTTTAAACCGCGACTTGCGTTGCAAACTATTATTATTTTATTTCAGTATTAACACACTCTACGGGGTGATTCTAAACATGTGCGAAGAAGTTTAACCACGTATAGTTGAGGTTGTTTGATTCCCAAATCATCTTCGAAGAGATATGGGCCTTCAAAGTTCTTCGACATCAATTCACTAAAATGATAATAACTTTTTTATTTCTTGTCCGATTTTAATAAACTTTGTTGTTTTGGAAAGCTAACAGTCCAAGCCTAATTTCCAGTCATGTACAATGGAGTGTGAAAAGTGGATCAAATATGACCCAGAAATGAAAAATTTGGTGTAAACATTTGTAAATTAGGGTATATCTTGAAAATGAGATTGTTCACCTGAGTTTTTTTTGCAGCTTCTGAACCAGTATTTCGTTTTCCAAAAGCAGGTCATTATAATTTTTACAATTCAATATTTCAACAGCTATCTAACATAGCTTCGAATAGAAATGACAGTTTAAACACATAACCTAATTTACAAATTTTTACACCAAATGTTTCACTTCTGGGTCAAGTTTCATCCACTTTTTACACACAAATGTACATTTTTCTTGACTGGAGATTAAGCTTAGTCTGTTAGCTTTCCAAAACAACGAACTTTATCATATCTTCTCTTCTTCGAGTGTTTTACCAGACGTAGCGATCTTCTCTCCTACGCCCGTGTTGCGCGTTTAGAGTGTCACAGACATAGAGGACCCTACAGGAGCCTGTAAACACTTCTACTCCAGAAAAAATTTACTAGACAGAATACTTCGCGAGTTTGCCATAGTCTTACGAGGGAGAACGGCAGTTAAAAATCCGATCTTCCGGTACTGAAAATTGAACCCACGGCCTTCAGGGTAGAAGTCTAAGTTTCTAGCCTACGATCATAAACCACATATTTATTATAAAAATTTGCTAGAAGATTTTAGGGTTAATAATCTTCAGCTACACGTGGTTATGGTTTTTCGTACATATTTAGATTCACGTAAGTCAGCGAATAAAAATTTTATAATTACCCAGATAAAACTAGAAAAAAATTACTACGGAGAAAATGCACATCAGCGCTACTTAAAACTGTACTTCTGTGACAAAATTAATGACTCGTATTTAAAAATGGTTTTTGCCGCACATGCTGCACAACTAATAACGATTTTATCACGTACGGTTTCAAGGTTAACCATTAAGTTTGTTTTGAAATTAATGAGGAGAACAAGAAACAGTATTGTAAACTGTCATAATATTTGTTGTGTACACCTCAAGACTAATTCTGAATGCACCTATTTGCATTTGTCCTACTTACACTCTTAATTTTACGCCAGCCATACGTTGTTAAATACAATCAAACAGTTTGTCGTTTCAAGGACAATTTTTAATGGTTTACTGATTTATCAATATGTCAATTATTTAATAAGAGAGCTCTCAATATTTCCTCAAATTAAATTAATTTTTCCTTGAATTGTAAGTAAACAAGGCATGGAAAATTTGATTTGCCCTTTGATTAATGTTCAAACGGTAGGCTGTAAATAACTTTATTAAATTGCATGCTGTGCTGTGAATCGCTTAATCCTCTTTCAAGGACAATACGTATCCTATCACATAATTAAAAATGTTCAGGATGTTTCAGTTCTGGGAAACAATAAATTTGCTCTTCCTTTCTCTTTATTGTTCCTAGTTGCATCAATATGATTTTTAATAAGAAAACGTTAAAGATAAACACCTTGGTTTACTCTTGCCGTGCCAAATTAGAACATAATTCTATATGAAGGTGAAAGTTTAACTCTATTTGCCAAAGAACATAAATTGGAATTGCTGGGATTGGTTTTAGTGAATCAAAAAAGTGACGAGTTTGATTGTGCTCCAATTCTGGTTATGGTGTTATCATCGGAAAATGGCGAATTTTATTTTGCTTCTGATAAGAATTTAAGGTGTTTCTACATAATCTTCAAACATTTTAAATGTTAATGCCGAAAACATAAAGGTGGGCAGAATTTTGTCAGTTTTGGCTCTGGTTCAATCAAAGGTGGTTAGTCATATTCCACTTAATTTCTGCTTCTGCTAGGTATTTATAGTTTCTTGGTAAATTGCAAAAAAATATATATATATGAAACAGTAAATCTTTGTTGATTTTGGATAGCCAAATTAGTTCTGCTCCACTTTATTTCTGCTCTTACTAGATATTTTTCTAAAATTTCAACTGTTGTAAGGTCAGTTGTTAATAAAAACATAAAAGCAAGTACAAGCTGAGAATGTCAGTTTAGAAATTACTTCATCGAAATGAAGGAGCGTTCTATTTGCTTAATTACTGTTTCTACTAAGTGCTTCCGCCATTTCATTTTAAATCATTTATTATCCAAAAATGACCATTCTGCTTAATTTGTTTCTGCTAGGTTTCATATTGAACCATAAAAAAAATTAAAAAAATACCAAAAAAGAACATTAAATTGAGCAAGATTTGTCGGTGAAGATTTTTATTTTGCCGCCTCCATGACCAATTTTGTGAATTTCTACTTAACTTCAACTTCTACTAGTTACTGCTTACTTCTACTACGTATTTATAATACTTCTCTCCGAATTTCTCAGATTTGGCATTCAAATACTAAGAAAGTAATAACAAATTTGTTGGTTTTGGTACCACTGCGCGAAGATATAGTTTGTTTTATTCTGCTTAATTTCTGCTAGGTATTTATGGCATTTCTGGCTCTAGTAGCTATTTAAGATATTTCGTTCTAAAGGTCGCAAATTTCAAATATTATTACAAAAAGAAACACGAACAAGTACATAATTGCAGGTTTTGCTTTCGTTACCTAAAGATTGTTATTTTGCTCATTTTTAGATTTTGCTGGGTATTTATTTTTCTGTTTATGGCATTGTTGCTTAATTGGTCTCTTTTTAAAACTCGTAAATATTAAACTCAAACATACAAAAAGGAAGGAGGCGGCCGTGGGCTAGAGTTTAGCGCGTTAGACTTCTACGCTGAAGGTCCTGGGTTCAATTCCCGGCACCGGAACATCGGATTTTTAACGGCCGTTCTCCCTCGCAAGGCAATGGCAAACCAGCGAGGTATTCTGCCTAGTAAATCTTCTCTGGAGTAGAAGTGTTTACACTTCCCGTGGTTCGGAGCCCACGTTAAACTGTAGGTCCTCTATGTCTGTGGCACTCTAAAAACGCGCAACACAGGCATAGGAGAGAAGATCGCTACGTCTTGTAAGAGATAAAGAACTCTAAGAAGAGATACAAAAAGGACAAAATGTAGTAAAATTTGGTTTTGATAGTGCTTTACTCAAAGATGACGATTTCTATTCTGGCGAATTTCTGTTTCTACTAGGTATTTCCGGCGTTTCTGCTTTTGGTAGCTATTTTTAAGTATTTGGTTCTAAAGGTGGAAAATTTCAAATTTGATTACAAGAAGAAACGCGAACAAGTACAAAATTGCAGATTTTGGTGCTGCATTGTTATTTTGCTTATTTTTAAATATTGCTGTGTATTTATTTTTCTGCTTATTGCTTTGCTGCTTACGGGATTTCTTTCTAAAACTGGTAAATATTAAACTCCAACGTACAGAAACAACAGAAGAAACTGTTGAGTTTGGCACTATTTTACCCAAAGCTGACGATTTTTATTCTAGCCAATTTCTGTTTCTGCTAGGTAGTTTTAAAAAAATTTTAAAGGGAAAAATAATTATATATAGTGCCAGGTTTGGTACTATTTTAATTTCTGCTTAGGTTGAGTATTTGGATTGTGTATTTCTTCTTAAACCAACGACTTTTTAAATTTAAGTACCTATATTTAAGGTTTTGGTTCTACTGCGGCAGATATAGTTTGTTTTATTCTGCTTAATTTCTGCTAGGTATTTATGGTATTCTACCTTTAGTAGCTATTTAAGGTATTTCGTTCTAAAGGTCGCAAATTTCAAATTTGATTACATAAAGAAACACGAACAAGTACAAAAATGCAGGTTTTATTTACGTATTGCCTAGAGACTGTTGTTTTGCTTATTTTTAAATTTTGCTGCGTATTTATTTTCGGCTTGTGGCGTTGTTACTTATGTGGGTTCTTTTTAAAACTCGTAGGTATTAAAGTTGGTAGAAATTTCTTGATTTTGATAGTGCTTTACTCAAAGATGGCGATTTCTATTCTGCCGAATTCCTATTTCTACTAGGTATTTCCGGCATTTCTGCTTCTGGTAGCTTTTCTAAACTTTTTACATACTCCCCCCCCCGGAACCGCTTTCGCATAACTTCAGGGAGATGCGGGTGTCCCTTCCATACTAGCCATTCATGCAACATACACCCTAAAATTAACTAAGTGTAATACCTCAGCCGAGGTTGACCCCGCAGCCGATTTAGCCGCACTTCATTGCGACCTCGACTGACAGCGCTTGTTCGCACTGCCCCATCGAAGTCCCTGCTGCTGGTAGCTATTTAAAGTATTTCGTTCTAAAGATCGAAAATTGCAAATGTGATTGCAAAAAGAAACACGAACAAGTACCAACATTCCAGGTTTTGGTTTTGGTTTTGCGTTATTATTAAATTTTGCTGGGTATTTATTTTTCTGCTTATGGTTTTGCTTATGGGACTTTTTTCTAAAATTGGTAAATATTAAACTCCAACATACAAAAAGAACAAAAGTTAATAGAAATCTGTTGAGTTTGGTATTATTTTACCTCAAAATGGCGATTTTTATTTTGACCAATTTCTGTTTCTGCTAGGTATTTTCTGCATTTCTTCCTAATGAAAATTGTAAATAGAAAATTATTTAAATTTAGTCGCAGGTTTTGTTCTATTTTAATTTCTGCTAATGTTGTGTATTTTTGCTTAAACCAACGATATTGCAAATTCAGGTATGACACTTTGTTGGTTTTGGTTTGAGTGAGCGCAAAGAGGGTTTGTTTTATTCTGCTTAATTTCTGCTAGCTATTTATGACATTTCTGCTTCTGGTAGCTATTTATAGTGTTTCGTTCTAAAGATCAAAAATTTCAAATGTGAATACAAAAAGAATCACGAACAAGTATAACATTACAGAATTTGGTTTTGCATTACATAAAGATTGTTTTTTTTTAATAGTTTTAAATTT
>JABXWE010022056.1:0-29099 GCA_014611495.1 Limonius californicus | reverse complement strand
CAAAACGATGGCCAAAATTTCATACTAATGCATGATAATGCTCGGCCGCACACTGCCCGAATTGTTACTCGTTATCTTCAAGAGCACAACGTTCGTACTTTGGACTGGCCAGCATGTAGTCCTGATATGAACCCGATCGAACATGTATGGAACTATTTGGCAAGACGCATTAGGTGCCGTCCAAATGTTCCTGTGACGCTCCAAGAATTAGAACACGCTTTAATTGAAGAATGGGAGAATATCCCACAAGAAAACCTCCGAAGGCTTATTCGCAGTATGCCTCGACGTTGTACTGCAGTTATACAAGCCCGAGGGGCAATACTAAGTATTGATTGTATACAAATTTTAAGAAAAATAAGTTTTCGTAAAATTTTGAATTAAGCTTGAACCATTATTACCTTACTTATCACTTTAGTTTTCCACATGATTGTGTTTAACACCTTATAGCTTCATTAATATTAATTTAATTTTTGTAAAATGTTGTTACAGTTGAAATAAATAATTGTTTTAAATTTGTACGGAATAATATTTAAAAAATTTTCAATCGTGATAGAAATATGTCAACAACAAAAAATGACTACTTTTATTTTTTGAGTAGTGTATATGAAATATGATGCAGATTGTCAGCAAGACAATTCGCAGAACCATGACATAACTCCTCCTCGCCAAGATCTTAAATGGTATCGCGTTAGAGGTACAAATATTATAGAAAAGTAAAGAGTTTATTATGTTTTATTTGTAAACGTAAATAATACACATTTTGCTTATTTTTTATGTTTTACACAATTAACTACATATGCCCATTTCATACCAATACAATGGAATCTGTATTTACCTATTCTTATACAAAATGAAGCAGATACTCTAAAACTGGTCCAAATTAGGCAACCTTATGTATACAAAGTGGTTTTTAATTAATTATTTATTATGAATCAAATAGAAGCAAATTTCGAACAACAATAGAACCTGGATTTCCAATACTTTATAATTGTTTATTATCAGTGGCAGCTATCAAACTTCAAACTAAATAGTAGGTTGACAAATTGTAATGCCAATTTTACGGTGTCTATCACGATTTCTTTTGATATTTTCGGCAGCACCCTATTTAATCTTCACATTATTTTGTAATCTAAAGCAACATTTCTTCTATAATAATTTTGATTAGTTAACATTGAACAGCACTTTCATAATCGCACGCACCTTGTGCCGGATCATAAGCTAATCCTTTGCTGCATTTAAAAGCATATTTTAAAAATGAATCTACGTGAGCAAGGCAATAATAAAATATACTGCAATCATTTGGGTCTCTAAAATACCCGGTATCGCTGCATACAAATACTGCTGTAAAAGAAGTAGTTGTTGAAACAGTAGTAGAACGTGACACAGGACGGGTCGAAGTAGGAGTTACAGGTGATGAAGTTACAGGTGGCGTCTTTCCAGTTATATTCTAAATTTAAAAAATATATTAATTACCAAAGTAACAGATGAACTACCTACGATTTATTGAAGACCATTCTTGATTATAATTAAAATTTGCTACAGGAATTATTGCTTCAGTGCAATCAAAACTGACACAAATAGATTCGAATCAACTGTGTAACTGTCGGATATGCATTGGGCTCGAACTCATAGCGCTTATCAAAACAGCCAATAATAATCTAGTGCTGCAACTCATCCTACACAATGCTCCAACACGTTCTTGGCAATTATGAAATCTGAATGACTTAACGTTCTCCGATGTACCTGCCGTGCCGGTGCCCAGCAATGGTACGTAGAGAAAGTTAACATAACGCATATAACAGCTAATTCAATTCTTACTGTCTAATTCTTGACGTTGTACCAAATCCTTATTTGGTATGAAAATGAAAAAGTAAATATATTTCTAAAGTTAAGTGTACCTACCCCTCGCAAGTTAGAGTAGATTGAATTCAGTAAAGGATATTTCGTGCCGCACAAACCACGAAAGTCGTCAGTTTCAATAGACCAAACCATTAATCCAGCCAACCGTAGTTCTTGAGCGAAGTTCGCCTAAACAAAATGGCACTTTACTAATAATAATTGGTTTCACTCTTACAGTAAATAGCGTTTTTCACCGTTCAGATCGATGAATTTACAGGATATGATTTTACTGTGAGATGTAAAGGCCGAGTAGGTATTTTCAAAACTAGAGGATAGCCATATATTTTCAATATACGCATATTCAAAGCATTAGAACAGATTCATATCTTAACGTGCAGTAAGAGATATTACAAAAGTCAATTGTATATGTTAGAGATCGGTTAGACACCAACGGGAATTTATTGATTACCTATAAGAGGCTAGAAATTTTCCAATTTAAGACCTTTGGATAGTACTCTGTACTTCTACCATATACATCGGTCAGAACTTCACAAAAAAACGGCCCAATCTGTAGCTTAAATACAATTAAATTCAATCACATTCATGATCATCATCGCCATCACGGTTTAGGCCTTTATTCGGCCTGTTTCGGTTCAACTCCAGTGTTTTTGAGGTCTACCTATATCTCTTTTTCCTGTCGGTCTATATTGCATCGCCAATGTAGGTAGCCTTTCGTCACCATATTATGGCATCAAAATCATCTATGAAATACAAACAAGAAAGGTATAGAACAAGTCAAGTTAATATACCATATCAAACGCCAGTCCCTTGAATTTAACTTATCGAATATTTAGTGTATAGAACAATGAATAATAACGAATTACCGACATGTTGCAAGGAGTCCGTGTATACAAGTAAAGATATCCAAATAGAGATTCTCGTAGCCACCAAAAATTCGGCAGACTAGAAGCTAATTCGTGACAATTTGGTGCCTTCTAGAAACCTAAAACTCTCTATGGAGAATTTATTAAGAACTTGGTACTGAATTGTTTTATTAAATGTTCATGAAACACCCAAAACGTCTACAAATTCTTCGCAAAGTACACGCATTAGAAAACAATCACAGAGAGCGAAGAATACATTTTTTCAATCTTTTTTTGAATTACTCAAGAAAAGATCCCACATTTCACAGAACAATAATATTGTCCGACGGATACACCTTTAAAGAAATGTAATGTTCCATACACAAAACCACAGATATTGATCCCAAGACACGTCTCCACTTTATTAGAAAACCAGTTTCCAAAGAAGATCCAGCTTGAATGTACTACGCGATATTCTTGGTGATAGATTGAAAGGATCTATTTTCATCGATTGTTGTCTAAACCAGAATAAAGTATTTTGATTTTCTCTATGACGAATTTCAAAATTTCCTGGACGAACTTCTCCCTGCCAATCCGAAGGAGATTATTTTACAATAAGATAGGGTACTTAAATGTAAATTATTTGAATGCACCACTTAACGAAAGATGGGTGAGAACCAACGGATTCATTCTGTGGCCAGCTAGCAGTCCTGATTTGACAACTTTAGACTTCTTTTTCGAGATGCTATCTCAAAGATATCGTTTCACTGCACTCCACTCCACTCCATCAGTAATTGTGGAAACCTTGAGACATCCAATTGTTGATGCTTGCCGCGACTCGCCTCAATTTCTTTTAACAACGCAACTTCTAGTGTCTTTAGGAGATGCCAACTACGTCTTACACAAAATGGTGGTTCAACTGCTATAGACTAATTTATTTGTTGTTATGTCTTCTTATTTATTTGCTACTTTTGTTAATTATTAAAAATTTACTTGTTTTCCTAGGAAGTTTTAAAGTGAGAAAGTTGGTTTAATATCAGCTTAAACTATACTTTAAATCATTTAATTTGGTAGATCATTTATCAAATTCGGATAAGAAATATCGAAGCTACAGCTCTGGCGGCTTTTCGTGCAGTCCCATGTATGCAAATAATTTTTGTTAACGCTTTGTAGGACACCCATCGTATGTCTTATAAACATGTGTGTTTTCAACTTTTCTTAAAACTATCTTGCAATATCTCACTTCAACCATCACGAAACAGTAAGATAGAGAATATCGCTTAACACTCCTTCTTGCAATAGAAACGCTACATACACTGCGTATAAAGCATGCGACTGTATTAAATTCAGGTGGTTTCGTAAATTAATCCTGTGTACCCTTCTAACTCTATTATTTACTGCTTAATACAAGAAATACACTGTGCGTCCCGTCCCAAGTGATCCTTTAGGAATTAACATGCAATACAGGGACAAGATCTTCTTAACCTATATTTGTATGCTGCAGATGTATATAAGGTTCTCCGCACAAGATGATTTTGGTTGGTAACGATTTCTCATGCGAAGTTCATAAATACAATTTGTTTACAGTAGATAGCAAGAAGTAAATCCTGACTAACTTATAAATTTTAAACGCCGCTATACGATAGACGTGGTGTAATTAGAATTTCGGGCGTTCCTGATACCATTTTTCTTCTATTAAATATTTTATTATACAAAGATGTTTTACGTAAGATGAAAGATGGAGAAGATATTAAATATGGTAAACAAGGGAAATCTGATGAAAATGTATAAACTTCCCTTAACATTTGACATATTATTTTAAATTGGAAATAGAATTCTTTATGTCTGTAGGAAACTGCAGCAGGCAAATCACGTATAGAACTGACGGTCAAGTCATAGTATAGTGAAAATATTGTGAATGACGGGGGTTCCGGAATATTTTGCACATATCGTGTCATCTATACGTAGTGGTCTCCTAAGACGAATCAGCTTGATTACTCATTGTTTGAAATAGAAAAAAGTGTTTGGATATCTTGTAATAAGCGATGCCCGCTATGTATAGGCGCAATAGAAAATATGGCTTTTTTCAAAGAGATGTGCTGTGAGAAAGTGCATTAAAAATAATTTTTTTCTTAATTTTAACTGCTATTGAGGTCGTTGGTTGGAATATTGTTCTGTGCAATGTCCCATTTATAAAAAAATCAATTATTTTATAGGTTATCCTAAAATATTGAAATAAATTTGTGTGGTATTTCTGATAGAAGGAAGATAAAAAACGATCTCGTAGACTTTAAGATTTGTAGTAATTTAATGTGCTGGGTGCGATTGAGAAGCAGATACAACACGAAGATATCAATAATGAACATCTACTCCTCAACAGAAGAAGAAAAACTAAATACAATTTTACGAAGAAATAGACTAATTTATGAGAGTATGCCAAAACCACGATATAAAAATAATGGTATGGGATTTCAACGCGAAGGTGGGGAAGGAAGAAAAATATAAGCCGACAATAGGAGGTTCGCTAAGCTCGAAAAAAAAACAATAAATGAGAGAAAATGATTACCTTCGAAGCGGGTAGAAAATTAACAATTAGCCAACCTTGCTTCTAGCCGAAGGAGATACACAGAGGAACTTAGATCTCTCCAGACTTGAAGAACGTTAAACAAATACATCACCTAAATACAAAATCTTACAGAGGTGCGGATACAGGACTCGGTCACCATACTGGTACAGGCAATATATGTATATCAATTCAAAAGTGATCAATCAGGCAAACAACAAGGAAACTGAAATGGATACACCAAATAAAGAAGATACACAGTATAAGGCTAAAAGTCGGGCATTGTGCCATCAATGATAAATATTTTTAATACTAAGAGTTTTAAAACTTCATCAGAATGCAGTCCAGTAAGATTTAAATGGTTACCTCATATGGCTAATGCCAATAATGGTCTATTCCTTTGCAACTTCAAGTATGCACCCAAGTGACACAAAACATGCATTGGCAACATCCTCAGTAAGTCTTCCCGTCTTACCAAACACACTACAGCCAGACACCAACTAACCTTTATAGCAATAGAATGTTGATCATCATAGCCAACCCATTGATTTCCTAAATATGTATATGGCACTTTTTGTTCATTACTCCATTCAACATGCCACTGTCCACCCAGTTGTAGTTCGCAGATCTAGAACATATTTGAACGTCAGGATTTGTATAATATAGTTATCAGGTCAACTAGTTCGAAAGACAATTATCAATTTAGTAATGTAGGCAGCAATAGAAATACCCGAGATTAAAATTTGTGCAATAAGTAAGAAAAAGTAATATTTTTACGTATTAGGTGTGAAATTTTTTTTAGGGACCGCGGTGGTCGAGTGCGAGAACGCATTGGCCACTCGAGGTCACAGTAAATGCAGTTGCTCCGTTGGGGCGATCGAATCCGGACTGGGGCGACCGCATTTGCTTAGTTAAGTTTAGGGTGCATGTTGCATGAATGTTTAGTGTGTAAGAGACGCCCGCACCCCCTTGAAGTAATGCGAAAGCGGTTCCGGGGGGGCAACGGTAGTATGAATGAGTGAACAAAAAAGGTGTGAAATTTTTAATCGATGCGTAACCGAGATAAAAACACGCCGTGTACGGAAAAAAGTACTTTTACTACAAAGTGATTTTTTAAAAAGTAAATTGCAGTAGCCTAGGGATTGTCCCGTCTATATTAAACTTTAGAATCTGACAATATGAAAATTGTAACAGAAAGAAAGAAATCTTGACGAAAAACCTGTAATTTACTTACCTTAATAAATTACAAATCAGTTGCAACTAAATTGGGCCAAAATTTTTAACTACCTGAACTGTCACACAGTTTGACATACAGGTAAATGTCATTCAAAGCTCATTACAGCTGACTGCAAACGGAATAGCTTTTTTTCTAGGCTTGCTGCAATTGACTTTTTAAAAAATCACTTTGTATGTGTTGTACACAAATTTTTTTCTACAGCCGTTTGAAGAAGGAATTTTAAGATTTTGAATTTAAAATTTTTTGATATCCATCATTTTGACGATTTGGAAAATCTACAGAATCGTAGCTTTCGTATCCTGGATATTGATTCTCCTTATTTATAAATAATATTTTAATTAGAGAAAAAATAAAGGTAATTTCATTAAAAATGTCTAGTATATCTGAATCTTCCGATATAGAAGAACATTTACACGAAATACAGTTTTTCACAATAATAATTGATATACATTTCCGCATACATATAACTTTTCCTAGCTCTAATATAGAAATCAAAGACGTTTTCAAACGGCAGTAGAAAAAGATTTGCTACTTAAAACGTAATAGACATAGATAAAGATCCAACTTGAAAAAGCTTATTATACAGCTTGATTTCAATGGTACATCGTTTGCGTTGTGCATTTATTCTCATACTTTTATTTCTTACTCTGCTTTGTCTATGTATTAAGTTTAATATAAAATATCTACCTCATTGTAGCCTAACATTCCAGCTTCTTGAGTGTATCGACCAGGATTCCCTGGTCCTGTTATAGGCACACCAATTCCTGTACTTCCCGGATTAGCAAGTGCAGATGATCGCCCGTAAGCACCAACACCAAGAACCAACTTCTCTGGCGCAGCACCTCTTTCTAACCATGCTCGAACACATGCAGCCTATAGAAAACGCTCATTACATTATTTTATAATTGGATCGTATTGGCTACATATACACTGACCAGTGATTTTATTCTAACTAAATCTAAACTAAACATTTGGTCAAGATTTCAAGTATCTTAGTGTGGTACACTAAACTGTAACGGACCATACGAACCATAATTACAAATTTGAAATATTTTTAGTCAAGATTACCAAGCACCAGTTGATATACTTGATTACTAAGTGGGTGGTTCGGACCAGCTTGATAACAACAAAATAATTTTACAGTATATACGTAGCCATTGTAACCAAACAATATGTGTAGTGGTGGTAGCTCATTTCGCGTACGGTAGCTGTTTACTACCGGCGGTTGATTGAAAGTATAACCGCTGCTATTTTGCATTACAAAATGGTTGAGAAGCGCAAAGGTATACTGTTGGGATTATCTCCAAAAACGGAAATTAATAAACGTCTAAGAAAAGATGAAATTGCTCCCAATATCGCGTCAATTTATGGTATCGTGCAAACAATAGTCAACGATATCAAACGTGTGTGGACGAAATTCAACTAACTACAATATGTAAAGGATTGAAATACCGTACCACATTGAGTTGCTTTGCAGCAGGAGTTATGTCCACTGGAGATGGATATAATGGAGCATTCTGTCCAGTAACTTCATCCCAAGGACCGTGTAAATCGTATGCCATTATATTTATAAAATCTAAATTCCTGCAATGGACAAAAAGACATATATTTAGTAGTAATACTATAAAAGGTTTAGCTTTACATGGACCCTAAAGTTAATTTTTTGGCTATTTAATTACCTTGCCTTTTTTTCAGAATTGCCAACAATAGTTAAAACTTATTGGTCGTCAAATACTAACAACAACCTAGCAATAAGTAGGTAAGAAGGTTTGGCAAGTAATTAATTCTTTTATTACTTTATTACTTTTAATCCGGAGCTAGATGTGGAGCTGAGAAATTTGTTCATGCATCGTAATATAAAATCGTATGCTGTCTCGAATAACATTTATTAATAATTGAAGGACTGGTAAAGTCTATCATGCTACCCCCCCAGACATACTGTTTACAGATTTCCATTTTTTGAAGTATTTGAAACTTTCTAAGGGAACAGCAAAATTTCTATAAGATAACGAACAGAAACCGTGTGTCTTACATATATACATGCTATGTGAGATATTTCTTCAACCCACTGTTTAAAGCGCATATGATAAAAAATATATATTGTTTTTACGCAAGCATTTATGTGTTTCTTTTTTTCGCTTTTATTTTCGAATTTCCAGTTTTCAAGTGAGTTTCAATTTTATATGAGTAAAAGTTCAAATAAACAAAACCGACGAGGAATTTTGAATAAAAATTATAGAAATATCGCTTACTTAGATAGACTTGGTACATCGTATGATATATCAACGGATGAGGCTGCAGCAGCCACTGCCGCAGAAAGTACATAGCCGTGCTTATCGAAAGCAACTCTTAGTTCTTTTACAAGTTTGACGAAATTTGCCTGAAACAAGAATACATTAAAAATGTCTAGTAATTCAGTGAATTAGTTTTCAAAAAGTAATAATAGCGAAGCATGAATAGTCAACGGTGAAACAGGGAACTACATACTATGAAACTGAATTATATTGGCTGGCAGATAAAGAAATGAAGGATATCATGGCGTTGAAAAGCTGGAAGTTACTGCGACGTTAGTCAGTTGGAACTTTAGTTTTATATATATATATATATATATATATATTCAAAGCAGTTGATGAACGTGTACAGTCAGAACCATTCGTTCAATACAGTTCGGTTGAAGTCACTGTCTTCTCTCTAGATTCCATAGCATAATTGTATTGCGGGTATTAGAGAGTTGTTCAGGAATATAGAATTTGACGGCAAGAAAAGTTTTTTGTGCTACAGTTAGAGGTTTGAGTTCTAGAAAACTTTTGGCAGAAATCAAAAGTGGAATTGTATCCTTCAGAGACTCAAAAACGCAAACGAAACTAGGAGTGCATTTGTGGAAGTTACTCGTGAAGTGTGCGTAAACGGATAACCGCGCCTGTTGGAAAAGGCGAAAAGTGAATCTAAAAAAGTGTAAGCAAAAGTTGCGAAAAAATGCAGCAAAAAAATTGAGGAGACAAATATTTTTATAATTGCTGTGAAATGTGTTATAGTAGCTAATGTGAAGAGTTTTATGAAAAAGAGAAGACCAACTAGCAAAACATATGAGAGAACGGTATATCACAATATAACTTTCAAAACTACAGTAGGCGGCAAAGTTCACGGACTGATCAATGTGGGCAATTTAATAACAGACAGTGTAGAAGCTGCCCGGAAAAATCTGCAACAACCGACTTCGCCAAACAATGCTGAAGATGTTAATAAGACGCAGCTACGTATGTCAATGATAGAATAAACTTAAAAAAGAAATAGGCATTTTGCTTATTACACGTTTGAACCTCCTGGAAAGTATTCAAAAACTGAGGAACCTTATTCACAAGGGAAACCTTTGAGAAGTTATGCAAAATTAGAAATATAATGCATGCTAAAAATACAACTGCCATTCTTAGAGCAAATGGGCAGTGTGAAAGAATCAACAAAGTAATAACACCAGCCCTAGCATGGTTATGTACCGATTTAAAAGGTAGAGATTCGGACAAGGAAGTGGTCCAAGTGCAGTGAAGCATCAAATAATAGTCACCATAAGCCAATTGATGGCGATGCAATTACAGATGGAATTCAAGATCCAGTTATTTCAAAAGGAGAAAATATGGAAAACAACGGGTTCAGGCTGTGCAATGCATTGGCAAAGAGTAAAAGGGGAGCAGCAAAATGTAAGGAAAGGCGAGGAAAAAGATTATCATCTAGAACAAATGGTAATGGATGTTCACTTACTACGGTGGTAGTGGTAAGTGACTATCAATCGAAGAATCTTGGAAGACATGTCCAGAATAGCAGATTCTAAACACTATTACCCCGGGAACGTTATCGTGTAGAAGATGTTCCAGATTTGTCATAATCTTAACGACATCATGGACTGTTGGCACAAAATGCTTGAGAAAAACAATTGAGAAGACAGTTCAGATCTATATGTGTATTCGATGAAAGTGCGGATAAGATTAGTGGTGATCTAAAAGCATAATATCCGAACGTAACTTGGCGGTCAACAAGTGAAATAATACAGGTAGGTAATGTAGGTAACATCTGCTTACTTTTGATTAATTTTAAAGTTTGGTAAAAGAATTATCATCAGTAAATTTTCTGTTTATACATAAGAATCATTATATGAGAGAAAAGCAAGGTTACCTTATCAGCGGAAGATCCTCCTCTTTGTCCTGGATATTCCCAATCTAGGTCAAAACCGTCAAATCCATAAGTTTCAATTAAATTTATCGCATTATTCACAAATGTTTTTCTAATGTTAGGATTGCTTGCAACTCGTGAGAATTTAAGCGACCCTTCATTCCATCCTCCAATTGCTACCAGTGTTTTAAGATTTGGATTTATATTTTTTAATGCATTAAATCGTCGAAAACCTCCTACAATATATCGAGCAAACATGGGCTATTTCAGTGTTAACTATTAAAATTACATGTTTATTTACCATTGTCTAATTCGTTGTACGAGTCAAGTATTCTAATGGTCCCGGTTTCCTCGATTCCAACAAATGAGTAAATCACATGTGTACATAAATGTGGGTCTATATCTTCAACTCTAAACTTTCCTGCACCGTTTCTGTAAATGGACCAACTTCCATAGTAGCAGACAACCTTTTCTAAAAAGTAACAGTCATTTTAAACACGCATAGATGTCTACGACAAGTTTTTCATGCATGGGCATTGGATAAGCAGCAACAGAAAGAGATTCTCTTATATGAGAAGACTTGTTTACCATCACAAGAATGTTGGAATACATATTCAAATTCTGTAAATTGGAAAACATAACGCAATGAAAATATAAATAGGCTGATGTGTTTACGCTTGAGGCTCTCAAGCAAAAATCCCGGTTCTACATCCGGATGGAAACATATTTAAAAAAAATTTATCAAATTATATGTTTGTTTATTTCCCCCATTAGTACACAACCTAACAATTCGACGGAAACATTCAAACAAATTTAATTAAAGCTATGATGTTTGAAAGTGGGACTTTGTGCTTGATGGGATTGTCAACGGTCCACTCCTTCTGTTACAGGGGCCTTTCCTATGGCTAGACCATTATCCATTGTTCCCCAGACTCCCTTAATTGGGTTGCTAGAGTACCAAGACTGTGTGTTCGGTAGTAAATTATTCTAATCACTGAGAGTTTGAAAACGGATTGTAGTGTTTTTTAAATTAGTAACAAATCAACATATAAATATTAAGTAACACAAGCATATCCTCATTAATAATCGACTCTAATATTCAAAGGAGAATTTAAACCAGGGTTTCTTAATCCTTTTGAGCCTCGACCCAGATTAAGGTAATAGTTTAAGTTTCGCGATCCCGATCAGGGTAATAGATCCACTGCTGTGACAGTTCTCATACATGCCAATGCTAATTTGACAATTCCATTGTTTAAGCCGTCGCAAAACGATGCAATTGTTGAAGACTGGATGCGTCATATGGACTGTTTGACGCATCGTTACGAATGGGAAGATGCTAGCTAATGTCATACGTCTGACAGCTAAAAGAAAGAAGGGACACGCACAAAGTTGGTATGACAAACAAGAATAGACACATAATTTTTAGCTGAACTGAATTAACAGCAAAACTATTATTACAATTCCATAAATCTTTACCGTTCGCAAAATTGTTAGGCGAAGCTATGAATTATACAGCAAAACCTGGTCAAAAGATATTATTGTTTGGAAACGTCGATGCAGTTACGTGCTCTAAAAGTAGAAATTCCAAGAGAATCCTTAGTAGAAGTTCTGGAGGAATCCACGATCAAAGTATTGGACCTACAGTACGATCGACTTGATATCAAGACACGAATGTACAGTATGTAATCATAAACAAGACAGAAAACATGCCATAACCATTAAAGACCGATATCCACTACCATGATCACCGACCGATTAGGCAATAATATCTCTCTAACGGGACTCGACCTAGCATTGGATTAGTATTAGGAGTCAGTCAATGATGATTCAGTTTCCAAATCGGCGTTCGTAACCCAGGAAGTCATTACGAATTTCTAAGGTTGCCCTTTGATTTACTAACGCCCCGTTAGTTTCATAAAAGAAGCTGACGCAGCATGTCAATGAAACTGTATGATGCAGATAGAGAAAACGTTGTGGCATGCACCGAATTAAAAAACGTTCCTTTTGCAATATTTGAAGGTCAATAAACCAGGAAATTCGTAAGATATATTATTAGAATTTATTGTCAGATTTCCAGAAACGTGTTAACGCGGTTTTGGGCCTAGCAAAGACTCAATAGCTGTTGATAGCATATACGGTGACACTATGATTCCTTCTATATCAATAGCCGAGAGATTAGAGCAACTAAAACTAAATTAAAATTTCGCGTGCAACCTAACTCTGAGATTAAGCAAATGCTCTTTTTTAAAACCATTTTCTATTATTTGGGTAGGAAAATAAGCGCGTAAGATGTCCAATCGGGATCGAGAAAAGTTGAAGCAGTTTTAAACATGATACCTACAACAACTGTTACGAGAGTACGACAATTCTAGGGTTATTCGGCTATTTTGGAAAGTTTATCATTTAATGTGCCTCAGCAGTGGAACTACTAACGACATATAATTTATGGGAACGGGAGGTAGCCCAACAGCTTGCATTTCAAAAGACATACTGAATACAAGACCTATTTCGGCCATATCCGACTCTAAATTGTAAACCGGGTTACACACGGACGCTAGCTTCTTTGGGGTTGGTGGAATAATAATTCAACAAGGTAAAAATTGCTGCGACTATTTTTGAAAAGACACCATCGTCTTCAATGAGAACCCCTCAAGGCATCTCAGTTGCTTGGATCAAATCTTTTACACTCGAAAATGTATGAACATTTTTCGACCTGTACGAGCCAGAGCTAAATAAAATTAAAAATCCTTCCGAGAGGGTGTTCATGAAACCGGTACTACTATGTACAGCACAAGCATATAAGTAAAAACAACGAAGATAATTTTCTGAAATTATTAGTAGCGAAGTTAAAGTGTGTAAAAGAATTCCCAACATATACATTTTTACCGTGCTAAAAATCGGGGATTCTAAAAACTAAACAAAAAAACATAATACCCAATCATTTAAAAATATCTTCGTCTTAAATTAGTTCGTAAATAAGGAAATCATAAACATCCGGTATATGCTGATTTTGATTATATGTAGGATGAATATCTAGGTAAATCGTTTTTATACACAGCGAACATAAAATAGTGTTAAGTAAATCTTCTGTTTATATGGTCATAAACTTTTCAAACTAATCTCTATGAAATCTTAAAAAAATGGGAATACAAAGAATCGTGGCATATTAACTTTATTGAAACAGTTTTAAATTTGCGTAAATAAGATAGCTATGTTTGTTACCATTATATTCCACAAAAAAGCAACAGATTACATGCAGCATTAGCACGAGCAAATATTAAATAATCGGTACGTACCTGTAAGAGTCGATGCAATTCCAAGGGTTAGGAGCAGTATAGAAACTATCAAGCTTTTTTCCATATTTGTAAACAATTTACTGGTATTCACTCTTTGTTGCTAAACTATTTAGAGGTCTGAAAATGAATGACAAAACTTAAGAGCAAAAGTTTATTTGGATCTCCTTTCAATCGCAATGAGAATTCATAGTTGGAACCCTTGCTAAAACGACATAAAACTCCCAATGTAAAATTTAGACACGTTATTCAACTATTAAGACTTTTAGTGGTGATCATTACTTGGGACATTGTTTTCTGTAATGTCCAATTAAAAAAAACCGTTACTTTAAAAGGTGTCCTAAAATATTTTAAAAACTATCGTGTTGTTAGTTTAAATTAATGTGGAATTAACGTTAAATCGAAAATGAAGCAGAAGTACATCTAGTAGAAATCACATAGCGGGAAAATAGATTTGCGACGATGCTATCTAGGCAGTTACAATTGAACGTGGCATTCCGCATTTACAAATTAGTTTGTATCAACTGTTATGGATTGTAGTCGTTAGGGTGTTAATTCGTGTAGTTTCAATTAGTTTTAAAAATAATTATAGAACACGCTCACATAGTATCACTATTATAAATAAAATATCATGAAGCAACAAGTCTAATCCCGGACGGGGCAATTATTTAAACAGTTATTTTATTGCATTTCTTTATTTATTTATTGCAGTTTTTACGGAAAATTATTTAGCCATGTATTTGGACCGCCCAAATATCAAAAGGAACGAAAGCAATAACTATTTAGTTATCGAGAGCACATCACTAAGTAATGTATTGTCAACACCCTGTAACTACGCTGCCGGTGGCCAGGCTACCACAATATTGGGTGTTCACTAGTAACAGTTCTTCATAAATTTTCATCTGTACAGTTACCGTCATTTTCTACACATAAAGGGTGTTGGCAAAAATGTTAATTATTTACGGGGTATAGTACAATCACAAACAATTCGAAAACCCCAAAAACATAGAATTAATTTATTTGTCCTAAATTTTTGAAGATATATTTTGTTGCAATATATATTAATATGATTTGATGTAGATCTCTCTTATCACCCTGTTTGGTGGCGCATGTTGATTAAGACTCTTTACCTGAATTTGATCATACCATGAGCCCATTAAAAATTAAATTTTTTTTACAATATCCGCTATTTTCTTCTGGGTTTATTTTTATAGTTAAATCGATAACAAGCATAGAAAACGTTTCTAAATCACGACGAATACTTGCTTTGCTGCAATTTGTTGTTTCTTAGGATACCTTGAAATTATACTCAGAATCATTCATGTTACCATTTTTTATATAAGGCTTTATAATTTGCAATAACGTTACATAATATTTTGATGTAAGTCTATTTATTTGTTTTATAACTCTCGATTTTTTTGAAGAGAGTAGGAGCAAATAGCATATGAAACAAACTCACCTCTGCCTTCTTTAAATCTTTAATATACACCACATACTAAATAAAGTAAGGATGTGTTCAATATATACACCTTAACTTATTTATTAATTTAATCAGCATCATATATCTCACATGTCACTGTTGACATATGCTTAGAATTAATGGCGTAAGCGGATTTGTAAAACAATGCAACTGTTTCAAAAAAATGCATGACGTAGCCATGAAACGGAGAATTTACGTCTAATAATTGTTCTACTTACCTCTTATGCAAAAAGCATAGCAACTAGCATATATACACATCAATACGATTAAAATAGTTATTTTTGATATAAGTGCTAAAAGTGACATTTTATTTTGTGAGAAGAGAAGTTCAAACAAAATAAAATCACTTTTAGCACATATATCATACACTATTTTTTCTACAAACACCATTAAAAGTACAAATCAATGCGTTTCTTACGTTATTAAATTTTTAAAATATCATTTTGAAATCCAATTATTCATGAAGTTTATTGTTGCTAAGGTAATGAAAATTCAAACGTTTCTTGACAAGTAACTTCAAATCTCGTGACAGCGACGAAGAAAATTTTTTGTTCGCAATTAACGTTTCTCTAACTGTCCATTTAATTAAGTAAATAAATATTCCTTTGATTTAAAATTTCTTAATTTTTTTTGTAATATTGCACCAGTGTTTTTAGTAAATCACGTCATTTATATTTAGCACTAGTGAATAAGTACTGTACATGAAAAAACTGACCACCACCCGGTAAACACCAAACTAGTAACGCCAACGGAACGAGAATTGTAGACTTTGCAGTGGGGAAAAACCTAACTATTAGCACTACGCATTTCCCGCACAAAGAAATCCATAAGGAAACGTGGATATCACACGATGGGACAACCAGAAACCAAATAGACCACGTAATAATAGATGCAAGGCACAGAGCAAACATCCAGGATGTCAGAAGTTGAATGGGAGCTGACTGCGACTCCGACCACCTCTTACTACGTGGTCGCCTAAGACCAAGAATAGCAAATATGTATATTAAAAAGGATAAAGGAATAAGAAGAAAAAAGTATAACACTAAGCCTTACAGGAAGAAGAAATAAAAATTAAATATAAAACAATACTATCAAATACATTAGCGTCCGGAGAAGAAGAAGAAACAGGAATCAACAGAGACATAGAAGATAAATGGAGGAAAATAAAAAACGCAATTACAAAGGCCACAGAGAACAAGTGCAGGTTTTGCACAACCAGAAATAAATGGCAAGAAGAACTAGAAGGAGCATAGAGGAATTAAACAACAAAAGAAGAGCCGCAAAGAGAATATGCAGAAGGAAGAAAAGAGAGTGGGAACTAGAAAATCTAAATCTTCTACAGCAACAATACAATAGACAAGAAATAAGAAAGTATTATAAAAGAATAGGTGAAATAAAAGTAGGATATCGACTCAGAACAACCTACTGCAAGGATAAACAAAACTACCTAATAGGCGATAGAGAGAAAATACTAGAAATATGGACAGAGTTCTTCAGAGAACTATGTAATAGTCCGGACCTGGTGCCGGGTAAACTCAGAGGCAGGGCTCACTGGGAATAAAAATTATTTATCGGATCAACAGTTTTATTCCTATTTATTTACAATTCTACCTTAAATTAAAATACTGGATGTAAATATATATACAATAATAAAACTAAAATACTGGATTCTGAACAAATTACAACAATAATAAATCAACACGGTTTTCTAAAACGAAAATCAAAGCTGCCTTGGTTCGGCCCTGGAATGCATACAATCTGGACACGTTCTGCGCGGGTCAAGCGGATGCGTAGACGGTTACTGCCAGCTGAGTAGCACGCTCCACAGAAGGCTACAGCTGCTAACAACTATTAAATGTTTATTACAATGGAAGAAACGGGTTTACTCGCAGCAGCTGGTTTGTAGCAGCTCCCTGGGCTCGTGTTCTCCGTTACCTAGCAATAAAGGAAATTCGTTCAGGTTACCTATAACTGGAATAAAATAAATGATGCGAATTCCATCGGCGTTGCAGTGGTCTTCGCTGGTCGATCGCGGCGTGTTGGTGAGATGTTCGGGCTATCGCAGGAATTGTGTAGGTGTTTAGAATTCTTAAAGCGAGCACTCGACGGAAGCGCGGGTCGCCCCAGGCTAACGAAATAGTACTGCCATATCCATAGTAAATTCTTTAAACTACTTTCAGTGCGGTGTTTTACAGGTCAGGAAGAAATACGTACATGCGTTTTAAATGCTCGGGATATGGGTAGGTTTACACTAAACGAAAGCGTGGGTTCCCCCAGACTAACTCAATGTTGAACGGAGATCAATTAAGGGATACACTGTCCAAAACGCGGGTCGCCCCAGGTTAAGTCAGCGTGGAACGGAAAGCAATTACTGGATTCCACTGTCAAAGCGCGGGTCACCCCAGACTAATTCAGTGTTGACTGGATTTCTAGGATTTTCAGGTATACGGTGAACTGGGTTTAGTTAAAGAATTCGGTTAATAAGTTCCGGTTACTGGACTGGCTTTTAGGCTAGTTCTGGAGCTGGACTTCCTCTCCGGACTTCGACTTAGAAGATCTGGTTTCTGGGCTGGACTTCCTTCTCCAGGTTTCGGCTCGGAAGTTTCGGGTTCTGGATTGTTTTTGGACTGGTTTCTGGGCCAGAGTTCTTCCTCTGGACCTCGACTCAAGAGTTAATGCATTTTCCTCGGAAAATTACTTTTATACTGCTGGTCCGGCTGTTCTCACTCGTTTTGCCGTCGTGTCGGGCCGGTAGGGATTGGGATGGCTCATCGGTTAGCGACTACCAGCGCCACCAGCGCCTTTCCGGTTAAACAATAACGCGGAAAGTTTCTAAATAAATTTAAAAACGCGTTCTGGCCGGAAACTTCGATATAACCACTAAACCCAGAAAAGAATAATGAAGAAGACAGAAATGAAGAAGACTTGTACTTCCAACAACTACAGCTACATATAGCCCCACCAACCAAAGAAGAAATAAGGGAAGAGATTATGAAACAAAAGAACAATAAAGCACCGGGAGAAGATGATATACCGCTGAATTATTCAAATACGGTATAGAAAAATTAACACCACCCCTATATGATCTGATAACAGAAATATGGAAACAGGAAAAAAAGCCCACAAGTTGGCCGACAGTAATTATATATACAGTGTGTCTCACTGTAGACTGCACCACCTCAGTATTATGTTTATATATTATCGATTCAAAAAAATTTTTTTTTCTGATTATACCTCTCACTAAACTGTAATTTTAGGTTTTGTTACTTTCCCTTCGCGGTGAAATGCTAGCCTACTACGATTTAAAATAAACAGCAAAATTGAAGAAGTTGTATTAGGGATTTTTTTACAACAAAATTTTGTTAATAAAAGTTGTTCAGAATCGTCCAAATAAGCTAAATCCAAAATTTCATTACAAACAAAAAATATTGAAATTTTTTAGAAAAAAAAGTTTTCAAATTTTGGATTGAAGAAGTCGTATTAGGGATTTTTTTACAACAAAATTTTGTTAATAAAAGTTGTTCGGAATCGTGCAAATAAGTTAAATCCAAAATTTTATTACAATCAAAAAATATTGAAAATTTTTTTTCTAAAAAATTCAAGTCCAAGATGAATTTTTTAGAAAAAAACAATTTTTTCAATATTTTTTGTTTGTAATGAAATTTTAGATTTAGCTTATTTGAACGATTCTGAACAACTTTTATTAACAAAATATTGTTGTAAAAAAATCCCTAATACGACTTCTTCAATTTTGCTGTTTACTTTAAATCGTAGTAGGCTAGCATTTCACCTTGAAGGGAAAGTAACATACCCTTAAATTACAGTTTAGTGAGAGGTATAATCAGAAAAAAGAAATTTTTTGAATCGATAATATATAAACAAAATACTGGGGTGGTGCAGTCTACAGTGAGACACACTGTATATATATATATATATATATATTGAGATGACTGATAGTGACTGAATTTAAATGAATAAATTAAATTATCAATTGTGTTGGTTTAAACAATTTTAAAAAAATGATAACATAAAACTTAATAAGTGTTTTCAAATGTTATGAAGTACAAATTAACTTTGGGCGCCAGGCTAAATATGAGATAGCCGAAATAAGTTTATACAATATTTATACCAATACAAATACCACGGTTATAAGCTCGGTAGTGCATAAAAATCACCTCAGTAGTCGGTTCTGATTGTGTCAAAATTGCTTATTTCGTATGACATACATTGGAAAGAATTATTTACTTACTTTATCTTGCTATCATGCAAATACAGTCGGCTAGTGCTTTATGAATAATTTTTCTCCAAGTTAACGCAACACTTAAATATCAAAGATAATTTTGACGTTCACAGGTAAAATGTCATATGTTTTTCTTATCATAGTTATCATTATTCATTCCATATTGGTAAATGTTAAACTTACTTTGACATGGGCCAGTCTCAAAAGAATCCGGACTCCCCAACCTGCGCCTCAGGAAAACCTTTCCGACGTCTTGCAGATGTCCTTCTATTCGATGTAAATAAAAACTAGGAGTTCTCAGGTATGCAGCTCTCCATGAATTGTATTACAAGAACTATGTATTATCACATTTCAAACCCTTCAAATATATAAGGAAAAACCTTTTATACGTTTTAATAATTTATTATTTTTCAAAGACGAAAAAAAAATTAATTTTCTTTTTTTTTTGTAAAACATAAAAAATAATAAATCTCCATAGATACATACACATATATACCAGAATTTGCAATATAGTAACTTGATATTAATAATAAATTTTAAAATAAATCTAAACATATTAATTAACCATTAAGTTGTTAGTATAATTTGACGCCACTTATAACACTCAAATTGATTTCAGTATCACTAACTGCACTCTCCAGAATTTTCGTCCATCTCTGAACTCCAAACTGCTACAAATAAAATCCTTCCAGACAGCTAATGTCTCCTTTATAAAATCTTCTTGTGTTGGTTACTTTTTTGTAAAACTCATTCTTTGTGCTAAACACCATAGCATATGCCTCAACTGTAATTTCAATCTAACAAGAGAGAAGTCTGTATCTAAATGAATCGAAAGAAAACTTTCCACAAAAGAAACAACCCTTAGGTGTGATTTAATATGCATGTATCCTTTATTTATATAAATAAATAATTAATTAAGCTACGCGATACCATCTCAATATATATATATATATATATATATAATAAAAATATTGGAAAGGATGCACAAACTAAACTTGGGACCGTAACTGAACATTGATGCTACTTTTCTTTAAGAGTACAGCCACTGCTTATGCTTTGCAAATGCCAATGGCTTAAGAAAGAACCCCCGGGAGATACAGCGCATATTTTATGCCGCACAACCTTCCATTCACTTTACGTTGTGGACCGTTCCATATTCATCTTATAATATTTATTATCATTTGATTTATAAAATTAAAATTACGGTTTCTCCGCATGTTAAATTTTGTTGTTAAACCCACAATACTAAATAACAGTAATGAAATTGCTAATCTCGTTCATAATGCTTAAAGTAAATTCGGTTCTACTGGAAAGGCGTAGGTATCTATGACTGATTTATAAGGATTCTAGAAGATTCTTCCAAATTGTTTTTTTCTTCTGTGGATTTATTTGAACAAATGCTACAAAAATTTAACGGCCACCTTTTACCTAAGAAACGATTAGTTACTCATATCTGTGAATAAGTAATTGAAAACGGGGAAATAAACAATAATAACATTACATTTAGAATAAAATATTTTTTTTAAACCTAATTGCAATATACTTAGCTATTCACAACAGTATGTGCAACTATTATCAACTTACTATGAGTATCTCTTAGCAGGAATTTACAAGTACCTTTTTGTTAACTTTGAAAACCTGCTATAGAGCATCTAACCGAAAACTAACCACTATAGGTCACTTTAAAGATATGCAGCTATAATGTACACTTGCAAGTTAGTCACAAGTCAACCTTCTTGGTGCCATAAAGTTAACTATTTAGAATAACTATTTCTCAACTTTAAGTTGAACGGATACTGTAACCACCACGGATGTACAAAGCATGCCTTTGAGTTAGTCCAGGTAGGTCAACTTTCCAGGTTAAGAAATGATCACGTTGTGGACAGTCAAAGTTAACTTTGGTTATGTGCGAAACTTATTATTGTGCTACCAGTATTTACACAGCTTCCATTGGTTGGTTCTTTGTGTTCCTGAATGCGCCCGTAGTGTATATAATGAGGGTATAATGCATCCTTTCCCTTATTTCAGAAAATCTTATAATGGATGCAAGAATGTTATACGGTACTAAAGCAGCAGATATATTAGTTCCAAATGTGGCTTGAGATACCGTAGGCTCATTGTTGCAGTCAGAGTACGAAAATGAAACTCCAATGCCAACAAAAATTATTAAATACTTCAGATTCATCTTACTGTAGGGAAGACGAACTGCCCTTATCTGCGCTAATTCAGACCAAGAAAAGACAGAACAGGCGAATGTGAAATGTGTTGCAAATTCTTTCTTACCTGAAGACGCACTAATCAACTCCAATTCCAAATGTTCTACAGTGCACAAAAAACTACAGAAAAGCCAATAAAGAAATCAGTAACTGAAATTCCTAATTTTATAGGCATTTTATTATGGATGTCTTTGATCCTAACGCACCACAAGAAACTATTGGGCTGCTGCTACGTATACGCCTCAGGTTGCTAATGTAATGTCCGTTAACAGATTTCAGAAGAAGAAATTTATTATACGTTTTAATGCATATGAGACCCTTCAAAATAAGCTGGATAAAATAAGTCCAGTATTAGAACTTCTATGTTCTGTGTAAGACCATTCCTCTAGCAGAAAGTCTGTCAGCACATGAGCTGGTGATACCTTCTAAAGGACGGATTTCCTACAATCCCAACAAAATTCATAAGTGGGTGTTAAAATGTGGATTTACACAGGAGTTAGTGGATTCAGTTATGACCTTGAAATATTTCAGGAAATGTCGAAGACAGCTCTCCAAGTTTAGGAGTTGTTAGCAACGTAATTGTAAAGTTGAGCAAAACAGTATCAGCTAACAAAAACTGTTATTAATTTCATGGTCACCAAATAAATCATTCCTGGGCTAATTAGAGGCGGGATCCAAATGCGTCGATCACATAAGATTCCTGTACGTGTCACACATCGTATAAATTCAGAATGTATACATTATTCACGATTGATTTGCTATCCAGCAGGCTGTGTTTTTTTTTCTTAAGTTTGCATTTCTGAAATATTTTTTGATTGATTTCTAGCAATCTCAAAATGAAATTGCCCTGTTGCCAGCTCTAGAGTCCCCTACTTTTCTGCAATAATCTAGTAAGTTTAGAATTAATAAAACACATAATATATTATACCTATTTAATTGTCAGAATGGTGAAAGTTATTGACAAAGTTACTAGACTGTAAATTGTGAAATCTTTCAACCATTATAAAAGATATAGGCCAGACTTCACACGATTTACGATTATAAATCGATTAATTGATATATTTGGGGTAAGCATGTATTATTTCTTAAATATGCAATTGCAAATTACTTATAATTTTAGGTGTCTGAGCGTTCTATAAGGGACAATTTATCACAAGGACAGGACGTTTTGAATTGAATTATTAAATCAATGGCTCGCAAACACAAAATGGTGAATGGACGCAAAATTTTATGTGAACAAAAACACGTCGTTGCATCCAAAATTAAATTTTTGAGACAATTTCTCAAAATTCTAGTGATTATTTTTTAAACAGTCCTATCAACCAATTGTAATGAGACAAAATTTCAAATCGACCAATACCATCAAAATTACACTGACTATTCGCTAGTAGTGAATTAATTACACTGACTATTCGCTAGTAGCAAATTACAGCGACTATTTTTTCAGGTTGTTTCATTGGATCTTTGTTTAAATAAATGCATAAAAAGTTAGCATTGACTTGGTTGTTAAGGTAGCGCAGCCATTTGTCTCAGTATAAACATTAAAAATTCAGCACCGTCGCCATTATGAAGTACAATTCAGATTTCGCTTTTGAGATTTTCTCTAACATAAGGTGAGTGAATTGGCATAAATTCGAAGAAACTTTACTATTAGTAATCTTACAGAAACCAACATGACCACGAGATTTGGTCAAAGCTCGGCTGATTCAATACAAACGGCTGTCGAACAAACAACACCAATCAACACCAAAAAAAGCAAGAACACTATATGGAAACAGTTTTCAGAGTTTTGCCTTGAACGTAATTATGAGTTATCCGCATCAACCGAGGTGAAACAAATCGCATCAATTTTGGAGGACTGGGCATATAACATGCGCAAAAAAAATGCAGAAAACTACAAAGAATCTGTTGTCAAAACTTTGTGGAATGGAACTGCAAAACTTATCCAGGAAAAATATTTCAGGGATTATAATAGAAAAATTGATTCTTTCAGTGATATTGTATTTAAGACAGCGCGAGACGCGCGTAATTGTAAACGTCGAGAACTTCAACAAATTCCCGAAAAAAGAAAATCATCTTCTGCAGGTCTCAGGAAAGAAGAAATAGAACAAATGATAGCAGCGGGGGACGAAAATACTCCAAATGGCTTACAAAGAAAGTTTTATCACACTGCTAGCTACGAACTGGCATGGAGAGGCGGAGAAGCAACAAAAGCATTAGTGCAATAGTTTAGAGAAGAAATAGATCATTATGGAAATCATACTGGACGGATAGAATATAACCCGATAATTTATAAAACCGCACAAGGTGGATCGCACAGGTTAACTGATAGCAAATTTTTAACGCCAAATAAAAATGACTCTGACAAATGTCCGGTACGTCTTTTTCATAAATTAATGTCAAAAAGAACTGAAAATATTCAAATTGGTCGTTTATTTTTGACACCTAATCCATATTGGCAGGAACCTTTATCTAAGGGGTGGTATAAAAATCTCCCGGTAGGACAAAACGAAATAGGAAAATGGACAAAACAAGCGGCCCAAAAGATTGGCTTGAATCCTAACAAAATAAAAATTACAAACCATTCACATTGTTCTTCTGCTGTAACACAACTAGCTAAAAGTGGAGTAGGTGAGCAGCAGTTGTTAAAAATAACAGGACACTCATCTGCAAGTTCCATCAAACCCTACCTACAACTTGACGAAGAGCATCACACAACCGTAATCAACAACTTAAGAGGAGACACTGTTTCATCCTCTTCATCTCAAGGAAATTGTACAATTACCTACAATAATTGCACCATTACAAACAACAGTACAAATATTCTTAATTGTTTAATAAAATACTTAAATACTTATTTAACATTTTGCGACATAGTTTAAAAAATAATCACGCCGAATTACATTCGTGGTAATAATTTTTTTTTTGATAATTTTAACTAGATTAGCACTCATATTTGTTGCTATTAAGAAATCCCACTCGTGGACTTCGTCCACTCGTGAGATTTCTATAGCAACAAAGATTCGTGCATCTAGTTAAAATTATCAAAATAATTATCACCACTTATGTAATTACTGTTGAAAATATGACATTCGTGTACCTAGACGAAACGTGGATCTACCAAGATGGATCCGCGAGTCGTCAATGGGTACACGAAGCCGATCTTAAAAGTAACCCAGCCAAAATTAAAAGTGAGGGGAAGAGGTTCACGATTTTGAATGCGGGATGTAATTTAGGCTTTTTTGGAAGGGTGCGACATGTTGCTAGACTTAAAGAACAACGACAGGGACTATCATAAAACGATGAATGGGGAAATTTTTCAAAATTGGTTGGTTAATCAGCTGATTCCTGCTTTGGACAAGTTGCAAGGAAAATTTGTCGTGGTTATGGACAACGCACCTTATCATTCAGTGCAGTTTGACAAGCCGCCCACATTTTCTTGCAAAAAAGGTGTATTGCAGGAATGGTTGGTTAACCACCACAATGTTGAAATTTGGGGCAAAATTACTAAGAAAAAACTTTGGGAGTTAATTAAACCTTTTACAGCAGACGGAAATAAAAGATACGTAACTGACGAAATTTTGAAACAGCGCAACTATGAGGTTCTTCGATTGCCTCCATACCATTGTCAATACAAGCCAATTGAAATGGCAACAAAGAATGGCGTGGAATATGCTCTGTATAGATACGATTTGAGTTCAGAATTCTCGTGTAAGAAGAGCAGCAATATGTATTTGGAATGTGTTACGACAACATTTAAATTACAGTTATTATTTTATTTATAATGAAATCATTATTATATCTAAGTATTATAAACCAATATTGAGCAGAAATAGGCGGACGTTAAATGAACAAACAAACAATGCACTGGCAACATTGCCTGCTTTCAAAAAACATAATCTCCATCAAGAAAAACTAGCATAACCCAACTTAATTAATTGACAAATTTCAATGATACCACACATTCCCCCAGATTTCCACAGCCTGTTGGATGGCAAATCAATCGTGAATAGATTATATCTTAGCTCGCGTCAGAGCATCTTTATTATTTTTTTAACGCTAGCACATAAAAGTCAGGTGTACTAATGCTACATAGATATAGAAAAAGCTTTCGATAAAGTCATAAAAAGGGATATTTGGAAAATCCTCGAGAATACTGGAGCAAGTAAAGAACTTATTATAGCAACGAGAAACGAATGCTTAAAGACGTTTAGAAGCACAGCAAGACGGAAACAGGGATGCAATACTTGGTATATTGTAATTTAATATTACGTTAAATCAAGCATTTAACGAGTGCAAGAAAAAATTAAAAGAGCTGTAGTATTGGGTATTGCAAAATAACAATAGTGAAAATATTTGAACTATGCTATGCGGATGATACGGAGTATTTGCAGAGAACGTAGAAGACTTACAATACTAGGTTAATATATTGGATGATTAAGTAAGAAAAATCAATGCCTAGATCAATATATTAAAAACAAAAACTATGATAATCGCTGCAGGATCGAAGGGAAAGAAATACAGCAAGTTAGAACATTTAAGTACCTAAGAGTAATAATAAACAGTAGCGGCACTTGGGACGATGAATAAACGACCGATTAGCAGCAACAAGAAGACTACATATGAAGAGTATACGAGGCAAAACATATAGGCACGAAAAGAAGGGCCATGAAACAAGAACAACGCTAGAAAAGGAGAAAACCCAATGGGCAGACGTACATTCAATGGATAGAAAGCGATGGAGGACGATTTGGAAAACGATATCAGAAATTCAAACGCCTGGATAACATTGCACAGAAAGGTAGAAATGGTTGAAGACTAAGTAAGTAAGGAAGTAAGTAGAAACACTAGCACAGAAAGGATGAAGCCTTAGCTAGATTTAAACATATACTGAACATAATATGCGTAACTACTAACTAATCACGTAAATGCTTTTACCTGTCTATTTAAAAACGGTTTGTAAGAACCTTGCCAATAAAACTATAGGGGGACCGCGGTAGCATAGTGGCCGAGGCGCTTGGCATCTGAGTTATCCTATCAAAGTCGTTCAAGGGCATGGTAGACCTATTATATAGCACGAAGTGTGCTGAGCCGGGATAAGCTCGATGTGATGGGATTCTTGGAGTTGCCAAAGGCTACCACGCGATCCTTAAAAAAATCTAACTATAGATACATTTTTTATATGAAATATCCAAGATATTATTACATTTAAAATTTGGTATCGATAGAATAGTAAAATGATTTACAGTTCTAGAGATTTATAACTGATTCTTCCTGCGTTATTTAATCGTTTGCATAAACACTAGTTTACCACTTTTAGGAAAACTTCCACGCAATTGAATTTAAAAAAATGATTTACTCAATTTAGCTGATATTCATATTTTCCAATGGATATTATTGGGCATAACATTCATCTAACTAGTTAAGTATAATAAGTATATAATATATACGATTAAATAGATTACTAATTTCACCAAAATCCATAATGATCAGATTGGAAAATAATGAAGTACTTATACAAGTTGATAGAAATGTTCAGTACGTGCAGGATAGGGTTGGGCAATTCCAATCTCGAAACATTTCGTTTAGCAGAAGACTCTTTTATTGATTTAATTACTGATATTCTGAATGAATTTACGTTATCGATTACCTTATGTTCACAATCAGTATGATCGCAATAATAAAGGCTTGCTTTAATCTGATTGCCTGATTACAAATGCATACACGCAATTATTTTATATTTTAAGATAAATATACAGATAATCAACAGTAAAACAAAGGAAGATTCTATAGGATTTTGTTAAATATATAAGTGGGAATCTCAAGTACAGGTTACGTTGAAATGTTTTTTGATACCAACTGATAATAGAAAGAGGTACACTCGCTAGTAGTTTGCACAGTAATCTAGGTGTAAAGAATTATAACCTCACGAATAATACATCAGAGATACAAAGTCAGTTAAAAAGGAGCAAAGTTGCGTAGTTAAGGGGGAACTACAAATTATAAAAACCAAAGATACCCAAAAGATAACTAAAAGTTAACCTCTGAAAAACACAAGGTCATCATTAGTCAACCAAAAGTTAACCTGCAGGTTAACTTATCACAATTTAATTAACCATAGATCAACCTTAAGGTACCCCCAAGGTCCCTAAAAGGTTAACTGTAAAAGATGTTCAAAAGCTAACCTTGAAAGGCATGTTTTGGTTAATTGTAGAAGGTGTCCAAAAGCTAACCTTGAAAGTCAATCTTTGGTTAACCATAAGAAATGTACAAAAGCTAATCTTGAGTCGTCTTTTGGGCACCTACTCGACGTATCCAAAAGTTAACCTAGTAAGTCGTCTTTTGGGCATCTCCCCAACATACTCAAAAGTTATGCTCTGTGGTTAACCGGTATACCACCCCAAAAAGGATATCTCTGAAGGATAACAATATTGAAGGTAAAGAACTGAACTGAGAAATATAACTGTAAGCTAACTGCTCATTCCGTCAAAAAACACCCTTTATTGTATGTATTTGTATGGAAGCTTAGCTTCTATCCAAAAAATGCTATTACGGTTTGAATTAAAATGCATCGTTTTATTTCATATAGATGAATAAATAAAAAATGCACAATTACAATTACAAACAATTGCTATTTATTATTAGACAAATATTTTAAATACAACAAATTATGTACTCACAAAATGTATTACTTTTATTAATTGTTTGCTGCCTTACTTCGTTGAAATTCATACTTTATATATTAATAATAATAAAAGGCAATTTCAACAGGTATTTATTTTTATTTTAGCTTTATACGTATTTCGACATACAATATGTCATTATCAAAAGCATTTAATGAAGTAAACATTTGTAGTTGCTTGGGTAACAGCACACTGGATCTTGGTTTTGGGCTTGGCTCAGGTCTTCTATTATGAGCTCAATTTGCTCATTCATTAAAGGTGTGTTTGTTAAAGTGTGTTTGTGAATTTGAAAGGTCTCGAGTATATCCAATTTACGTTTATCATCACAGAAGTGTAAAAATGTTATTATATTATTTGATGTCAATGCATGATTGTGTTCTAATAAGTGTTTAGCATACTTAGATTTTTCTGGGTGTTTATATTTGTATGAGCGTATGTGTTCTTTGTATCTGGTGTCAAAATTTCTAATTGTTTGACCTATGTATACATAATTACAATGTGAACAGTTTAATTTGTAAATA
>JABXWE010022055.1:0-17367 GCA_014611495.1 Limonius californicus | reverse complement strand
AGGGAGAAACGGAGTTGCGTTTTTAATATCAAAAAAAATATCGAAGTACGTAGAAGCATACAACCCAATAAGCGACCGGTTAATTCAAATAATCCTACAGGCTAAACTCACAAAACTTTATATACAACAAGTATACATCCCTACCACAGATACAGCAGATGATAAAATAGAAGAAATATACAAAACCATTGAACAAATCATACGTGATATGTCGATTAAAGAAATCTTGGTAATAACAGGGTATTTTAATGCGAAAGTCGGTAATACACAGAATGACAATCACCTGCACAGAATAATAGGGAAGTATGGTTTGGGAAGGAGGAACGAAAGAGGAGCTATAGACAATGATCTCACCATAATGAACACGACTTTCCAACATCATCCACAAAGACTGTCTACGTGGACCTCATCCAACAAGCAGTATAAAAATCAAATAGATTACGTGATGATAAAAACGAGATGGAGGACATCGATCAACAACGTGAAGGCGAAACCAAGCCTCCAATGTGATCCCGAAGCAGAAGAACAATTACAACAAGAATTGCATACCAGCAAAAAACCAGACACCTCGAAAGAGTCAGACCACATGTGGTGATTTTCTTTGTAAAATTCTTAGTCGAAAATCTTAGTACCTACCAAAATGTTGTACTATGCTTCCTGTGTTCTCGCGGACCATAAAAGAAGTGTACATTTGGCAACACTGCACCCAAACAGGTGTTTAGTATGCACGGTAACTAACTACTTATACTAATAACTTACTTATAATGATTGTGCGAATTGAAAACCGTCTGCTTGTAAGCATAATTCCAATCTTCGTGATACTGTTTGCATTACTCGCTGCAGTATTTCTGATGTAACTTCTAATACTGCCGCGTTAATTCTGTTTCTAACTTCATCGGCATTCCTTTAGTCTAGAAAAGACGTGTCAACATAGTCAACAAAACATAGGTACATCTTTATGAATGAATATGCTTAGTTCATGTGGCTCGTTACTATTTGCGTGTTTTTCGATTTCCTCGCATATTCTGTTTATGGGATTATTTTTGTCTCACCTGCATAATTGTTTAATTTGCAGATTTATTTCTCCCAGTTTCAAGTTTGTTTGCTCCGTCGGTGAGTTCGATTTGGTGATTTCTCTCTTTTCTTCTATCTTTCGTATAGTTTCCTCCGTTATCCAATGTTTTTATTTCAGACTTCTGTTGTCTTGTGTGTACCTCTTTACTGCTTTCGTGATTCATGTTTTTGACTTTTTGTTTGCTGCCAGATTTGTAGCTTCTGCCCTTCCCCACTTTTCCAATTTAACCTGTAATAATTTCCGTCCTTATGGAAACAAATAGTAGGTAGTAAATTGAGTTAGGCGCTTCTTAGAGAATCTTTGAGAAGCCCTATCCCTGAAAGGAAACACTTTTGACCATACATTTATTAACAAAAAATGTATGTTTTCGTGTATACTTTAAGCCTTAGAAGTTTGTCCCTGCAATTGATGAACACCCTGTTTATATAATATGAATGGTTATTGCGTATGGCCATAATTGTCAAGATGTATACACAATTGAAAATTGTGGCTGTAAGTTATTTATCTTGATTTGGTAGGTTCTGCCGGTTAGATATGATTTCAGGAGTAGATGTAACTGGCTTGGGAAGTGTAGTTTGATCTTGTATAACAGGCCCAAATACCACACTTGATCAAAAGCCTGTTTTAGAATTCAGAAATGAGGCATACTTGTACATATTCGTTTTGTCTCTAGACTCTCCATTGTACGGGTAACAATTCCATGACCTTGATGGGTTGGTGAGTGAGATTGACGAAAGACAAATTGATAGGGGGGGATTATGTGGTCGAGATCTATAGCTATTTGTATCGTTTTAAGCAGTAGCCTTTCAAATATCTTGGTCATTAAGGGTAGGCGTAATAGTTGGGGCGTATTTAAAATTCGTATGTAAGTAATGTAACAGAAAGGGAGGGAGAGTATTCTTATTGTCCTATTCTATTTGATCCTGCAACCCGCCACTGACTGTGGACGGACTGCCTATAGCAGTGTCTATGCCTGATGACGTCACGATTGTTGCGGTCGTATTTTGCCGCTGTTTTGAGCGAGCGGAACCGAAGTCAAACTTGAATATTTTATACGTGCATACTTTTGACTACGAAAAAATGAAAAAATATGGAAATTTTTGTTTCAGTATTTTATACATTCGCGAAATTGAAATGAATAAATGTGCAAGAGAATACCAATCCAAATGGAAAGAAAAATTCTGAGAGTTATTTCGTAGGCCATTATAAATCTGAGGCCTATAATTTAAATTATGCCAATTATTTACAAAAACCAGTTCCTTCCTTCTGTTGTATATTTCAATAATACAAACTTACTGTAGAAGCAGTTGCAATTGCAATTTTTCCTTCCAAGCGTTTCATATTTCTTAAGGAATAAGCACAGTGCTATTTGTACACCAGAGAATGTAGAACTGAAACGAATCTAATTTTTAATGAACTAATTGATTGGTTACTCCAGTAATAATCTCAACTGGTTTTTCTTATATAAACGAGCATCAGATGTTAGTGTACTCACACATAAATATTCATGAATTTTAAAACACGATACTAATTAATGCCCTTGAATTTAAATTGCAATATTGCTGTAGGCATATATTTATATTTATATATTTAAAATCAAGAAAATAACTAAATCCTTGAATTTTAAATTCTCACTTCATATTAATTACCTGATACGTAATGTTATACTATAGTTACTAACGTCGAATGCTAAATTAAAATCAAAATTCTATCACTGCATATGTATACAATGTTTAAATGGTTTTATCTAGAAAATGGAATACGATCAAGTATTCTCATCGACTACCACAGTTTTGAAAAGCAAAGTTTCTCATAGAGTTTAGGTTTAGGCAGTGGCGAAGCGTCCATTAAGGCTGCAAGGCTGAGCCTACCCTAAATCTATTGAACTTAATTTTTTTATATATGAATTGTAAGTTTGTATAAAAGAAATTATACAGGGTGAATAAAAAGTAAGGAACATCGATGCTACAGCCTTAAATAATAACTTTACGAAAAAAAGTTTCTAACAAAAGTTTCCTATCAAGTTATTTGCCACAATTTGGCGTTTTTAATTTTGTTTTCGATTGTCATATGTTTTAGCTACGACGTCATCGATATTTTTGTTTAATGGCAACCTATACTTTTTATGGCATGACCAGTTAGTGCTTCTTCTTCTCTATAGAGCCATATAAAAATGTCATACATTTGCATAATAAAAATTTCAAGAACAATCACGATAGATATTTATTTTTGTCGCTTGCTACATTTTTCATCGGGTACACTTATTGCAAGATAACCAAAAGACAATAGTAGGCAATTGGCAGTTGGAAAATGTTTAAAATTGAACAAATGCAAATCTGTAATGTCAATTCGGTGACAGTTAGCATTAATAAGTGATTAAAATTTAGTCTGTGTCCTGTGTTAAATACCAATTTCTAATCATGGTACGTTTAACAGAAACTGAACGTATCGAAATTTTGATGATGATCGGGTATGGTGATAAAAAGAAAACTCACGACGATGGGTACGCTTCATTTAATACTGTACATTCAAATAGTGAACCTGTTACGCGGTCCACTGTAACCAAAATTAATAAAAAATTTAGAGAAACGCGCCACGTCAAGGATTTGGATAAAATTGGCCGTCTAAAAATAGCAACAGATGATAAAATGTTGGACATTGTGCTTACAGTTTCCGAAAATTCTCATACTTCAACTAGACAATTAGCCCTGGATAATAATGTTAGTCAAGGAACTGTACTGAATATTTTACATACAGAAAAATTTCGTCCTTATAAGGTTAAACTTATTCAAGAATTATCAGAAGATGGTTCTGATAGGAGAATTCAGTTTTGTGCAGAAATGGTGCATAGATGCCATAACGACCCACAGTTTGTGAATTCTATTATCTTCTCTGACGAAGCCACATTTTCTTTAAATGGAGCTGTAAATCGGCACAATTCCTGTTATTGGTCGCGACATAACTCACACTGGATGGAAGAATTACACACACAGTATCCACAAAAAGTAAACGTGTGGGCGGGAGTTATAGGAGGCAGAATTCTTGGTCCTTTTTTCTTTGATGGCACATTAAATGCTGATCGGTATTTGGATTTTTTGAGGTTTGAACTTGTTCCCGCGTTAGCTATTTTATTTCCAAATGCAGAAAATCCGGACACGCCGAACGATAGAATTTGGTTGCAACAAGATGGTGCCCCACCTCATTATGGCATTCATGTTCGTCAATATTCAGATCGAGTTTTTACAAATACGAGGGATAGGAAGAAGAGGACATATTGAGTGGCCAGCGCGATTTCCGGATCTAAACCCACTTGACTTCTTTTTATGGGGCCATCTTAAAAGTACAGTGTATACAAACAGACCAGATAATTTGGAAAATCTAAAAATTCGTATCCGCGAGTATATGAGTATATGAGCAATATCACCAGTACAGTTCAAAATGCAGTTCGAGGATTTTCTGATCGTATTGCCCACTGTCAGACAGTGAATGGCGAACGGTTTGAACATTTGCTTTCTTAAGTTGACGTTAAATATGATTTGAAACTATTTTACTAATTTGTGGACCTGCTATTGTCTTTTGTTTATCTTGCAATAAGTATACCTGATGCAAAATGTTGCCAGTGACAAAATAAATGTTTATCGTGATTGTTCTTGAAATTTTATTATGTAAATGTATGATATTTTTACATGGCTGTATAGAGAATAGAAGCACTAACTGGTCATGCCATAAAAAGTATAGGTTGCCATTTAAAAAAAATGTCGATGACGTCGTAGCTAAAACACATAACAATCGAAAAAAAATGAAAACGCCAAATTGTGGCAAATAACTTAATAGGAAATTTTCGTTAGAAAGTTGTTTCGTAAAGTTATTATTTAAGACTGTAGCATCGATGTTCCTTACTTTTTATTCACCCTGTATATAAACTAGCTATTGTTTGGATATCACCGTAACTTAGGTATAGGAAATATGGAAGCTACGAGGGAAATATTTTAGTCGATTTAATTACGAAGCTTTCATTGTTAAGTATTTACTATGATGTTAACTTCTGCTAATAATAATAATGGTTGGGAAGGAAATGAGAATTGGGATTTCAGTTAGAGTGCCAAATGCGAAGGTTCCACGCTTCAATACACAACATCATGAAGCCAATGAGGACGCAGTAATGGGGCTGTCCAGTGACCACTCTCGACATTCAATTATGACGCTAATACCAAATTAAGAAAACTGACTGAATAAATTATTACCATTTTACATAATATGTGCATTTTATTTATACTCTATGTTCTGTTTATACTTTGTACTCTATTTAAATACATGTTTTTGTTATTATTACGTATTTGTTTGTATTTGCATTTTATCTGCATTTGCTGTATTTGTGCCATACGAAATATATTTATACAGTCTGATCATTTTATCTTGTAACAGGTAAGCAGACTACATTTCGCATATGTGCATGAAATAACTGTCCTTTGGACAGGCAAAAATCAGCTACCGTTTTGTCAAAACTTAACAAACCTCTGTACAAAGTTGTTTATTTGTATAGATTCTTGTGGTAATAACAATCAGTTTCAATGTATTATAATAGCGAAAAACCGGATATGATGTTCATTGTTGGAAAACACAAGGGACGTCGGACAAAGATACGCGAATAAACCCCTTCCATCGCATACTGCCTTTAGGCGTTTTGAAAAAAAAAGCGGCAATATGGACAGTTTTCCAAACCAAAGTGAGACAACGACATGTCACAACTGTAGAAGCTGAAGCAGTCATCGACCATGTAAGCCAATCAGCAATTCAGAACTGTAGGTTTTAGCCAAAGTTCAGTATTTAACATTTTAAAAGCAAACCGGTTTCATCCTTACCACGTCACATGAGTGCAACAGCTTACTGAAGATAATTACTTATGTGAGTGAATTTCTTCGAATTTTGAAGGAATGAAGCGATTACTGGTTCTTTAAGAAATATTCTATTGTCTGACGAAGCCACGTTAAATAGCAATGGCTGTGTAAATAGACACAATTGCCATTTATATTCACAAGATAACCCACATTGGATTCGGCAATGAATATTACTTAAATGTACATTCAACAAATAAATATTCGCAAAAGTAAACGTAGCTTCTGTCGGCTCGCAACAACATCCGGTAAGGATTAAAAAGGTTGGACTGAGAGGGAAAACAAGTGGTAGGATAGAGTGTTAAGACCGTCAGTAGCAGCAGTCTACCGAACACAGTTTTGTTGGCAGCTAGGCTTCAGTTTGCATATTTTGGCCTAATAACCGATTAGCAGCGTTTGCGAACCTACAATTGATTGCGATGCTTTTATTCCTTATGCTGGGGTGATGTGCGATATTAGTGATTCCATCTATGTGTTTATTATATGAATATGGGGTGCAATAGCGCTTAGTTGTAGCGACAGTAGCATCGTATGTGTGTGTGTGTGTGTGTGTGTGTGTCTACATTACACTACCGAGATTATGGTATATATTCCACGAAGTGCTATATGGTTGCGTATTATTTACTTATTATTAAATCGTGTGTTTATTTTAATTTAACGTCAAAGTAGTCGCCGAAAAGTTTATTGTGAACGTACCACACATCAGCTGTTTCAACCTAACCTCACGCTTTGCGTTTGTGACGTTTGTGGTCGTTTACTGGAATTTCTTAGCTTCTTGTGGATTTTTAACCTGCAGTTTGAAGAATCAGTTTTTTAAAACTAAATTGTGTATTCCGTTAGTGAAATACGTAAGTACAGTACAGTTTATATTTTAATAATTTTAATTAAAACAGATTCTTTCGTTACAGAACATCAATTTTACTGCCTGTAATCTCTACCTGTCGGTTGTTTGTGTTTGGTAATGTATCCTCTTCAAATTAAACGATTTTGCTACAGGAAGATAAAGTTGTATCAACACGATCACTTGTCACTTAGCACCTGCCACAAAATATTAAAAAAGATATCCGCTTGTATCCCTACCGCCTACAGTCTGTACAACAATTACACGAAGCTGATTATCCTCAGCGTGTTGAATATTGTCGGTAGTTCTTAAATATCCTCAGTGACGAATTGAATTGAAGAAAACTTTTTTCACGGACGAGGCCTGATTTTATTTAGATGAATACGTTAATTCGTAAAACATGCGTTTATGGAGTTCGGAGAAATCTAATTTTATGGTAGAGACACCTCTTCATCCTAAAAAATAGGAGTGTGGACGGCCATTTTAAAGCGTAGAATAGTTGAACCAACCTTTCTTGAAGGTAAGACAAATGGGTTTATTTGTTAAAAAATCAACCAAGGTTTTTTTTCAGGTACTTTGGTTGCAGAAAGGCATCGAGAAGAGATTTTACGGCCCTTTTTCGAAGAGCTTCATGACAATGAACTCAGATTTTGTTTTTCCAACAAGACGGGGCCATTGTACACACAACACATGATACCTTAAATATGATATAAGAATTTTTTGACAGAATTTTATAAAACAGGAATGATATTAATTGCCATCCGTGTATATGTTGAACATTTCTATCATTTATAGTAAGTTTTTTGTGTATTGTAATTAATTACAATTAAGTTATTTTGATGAAAATCTATTGTTTATTATTATTAAAGCTATTTTTAATTGTTTACATTTGCTTTCTTGTTAAATCTATTTATAAAAGTAGTTAACATACAGATATGTTTGTAGCATGTTTAATCTTTATTAACCTAGCAATGATTGGGGGAGGTAGTTAGCTGTCAGTGCTTTTGTGAAGGCGTTTACGTTGCATAATTATTGTTATTATGAATGTTACATCAATGCCAGGATGGAATCGGATTACTTTTACGCTAATTATACTCTCCCATTCGCACGTGGGCTGAGGCGGAACGTCCCCCTGCGATTTCCTGTGAATAACAGAGTGTCTGGCTGGCCAGTTTCCGAGCTCCCTGTGAAGGATTATTGCAGGACTACAAAATAAGCAATAGTTGCATTTTTGCTAACTTCATCGTCATCATCATCAATAGCCTTTCAGAAATTCCAGAGAAGGTTTTTAGCATTAAGATCCCACGGTTGCAAGCCGAATTGGGAAAGCGTTTGTAGTGGGTTGCAGACAAGATTTTTATAAATCTGCATAGTACGGCTTAAGTTTCGAACCCAAGCCAGAACCGACGTTTTATTCAGAAAGCGAGCGCTCTACCAACTGAGCTATCACCACACAGCTAGCTTATGTGTATTTAATTCCCCAATCAATTAGCTAAGAATTAATATCCTATTTTATGAACAAGTCACCTTTATTTGTATGCGCATGATTCACTATTTTATCATAATATTTGCGTGGTGGGAAGCAAGTTTATTTGACAGACTATTGACTCACGCGTAAATATTTTAAATCCCTAGAGCAAACCTGGACGCCACCGATGCAGCCTTTAAAAATCTAGTGCTGGAATTAACCCATTACGCAGAATTCCCCAATCTGGGTTCGGCAATCGTGGGGTTTGAATGTCTAACTTTTTCTGATACATTTACTATTCCATGGATTCAATGATAAACTATAGTTTCTCCGTGCTTCTATCTTAGCGCTGGGGAAAAACACGATGCGTAGAGTGCCGATTAAGACTATCCATTCACACAATTACGCACGGCAATATAAATTCAGAAATAATGCAAATTGTTCTGGCTACGGTCGGAACATGGTGTAACAAGGAAAACCATACAGTAAATCCTGCAAAAACCAGCCTCTTGCCATTCACTAGGAAGAGTAATCACGGAGGCATAAATCCTCCGGAACTCTTCGGAGAAACTTTGCAAAGCAAGGGGGAGATCAAATGCTTGGGTGTGATTCTAGACACCAAGTTGACCTGGAACCAACATTTGTAAAGAACTACTAACAAGGCAAAACCAACCTTGATGATGGCAAGAAGAGGCTTTGAAAGTAAATAGGGATTAAAACCAAAAATGGTCCATTGGCTTTACACAACGGTGATAAGACCGCCAATAACCTATGGTTCATTAGTATGCTGGCCCAAAGTAAATCAAAGACAAACAATAAACCAGCTTCTTAGTGTTAAAAGACTGGCTTGTCTCTGTATAACTGGAGCATTCAGAAGCACTCCGACAGCAGCACTAGAAGCTCTCCTACAACTTCCTCCTCTAGATATAATAATCAATTAGGGTGAGGCACGCATGGGAGCGTATCGCCTAAACTGCACGGGTAATTAGAGAAGCACCCAACACACATAGGAACTCTTCAAAATAATAATTATAGTATTGCCCAAAATTAAAAATGGGAACGGACTACAGGTTAACAAAATACTCTTTTCACAAATCCCTCGAAATACGGATAAACCGTGAAGAATGGGATCAAGGTGAACCACCAGATTTAACCAGCATAAAAGCTTAGTACACAGACGGTTCACGCACGAGCAACGGAACCGGAGCTAGTGTATACGGCAGCAAACCAAGATATAGTACCTTCATATCTCTGGGTTAAACTGCCACAATATTCCAAGCTGAAACCTATGCAATTTTAGCAGCAATAGAAGAGAACATAAGAAGGGGCTATAGAAACAAATCCAACCTCATTATCTCTGACAGTCAGGCAGCTTTGAAAGCATTGCATTCAAAGCAGATCAAGTCAAAACTTGTCTGGAACTGTCTTCGTAGTCTCCTGACACTGGCAAACTCTAACAAGGTAAAACTTGTGTGGGTGCCAGGACACAGAGGCATAGAAGGAAATAAAAACGCAGATAAACTAGCAAAACTAGGATCTGAAACACCGTTCACAGGGCCTGAAACTGTTGTCGAGATAACTAAGCGGACAGTGAGAGGAGCAGAGAATGGATCATAACCAAATATTTGGAACGGAGACTCTCACCTCGACAAAGACAAAGCAAAGCTATGATGGGCAACCATTTCTACAAGCTTACTAAAACAGTGCTACAATTTAGTAGGGCTCAAATTGGAGTAGTGACAGGACTTCTAACGGGACACTGGCGCTTCAGACAACACCTCCACCACATAGGGCTTTTTAACGAATATCTTATATGCAGGCTATGTGGCGAGGAAGAGGAAACAGCCTCCCACAAAATATTCCAATGCGAAGCTTTAGCTAATAGGAGATATCAAATCTTTGAGGGCACTAATCCCAACGAGATACAGCCGCAAGACAATCTGATCAAGAACTCCTAGACCCGATAAAGGGGACGGATTTACTTAACAGCGACTAGAGAGAGAAGGGGACGCACGATAGGCCCAAGAGGTCGCAGTTTCAAAGGACAAAAACTACCCTCCCCGTACAATCAATCAGTCAAACACATAATTAAAATTACTTACAGATTGTACAAAGGTTGTATCGATCAGCCCAGGAGCCACGCAATTAACTGTAATATTTTCAGACGCAAGCTCTGCTGCAGTAGACTTTGGCAAACCCAACAGAGCTGTTTTGCTTACAACGTAAGCTCCTATACGCTGCAATATTTCCAAAGTTAAATTACTGGTTTACTAATATCTCCATAAACTTACACTGTAAGGTTGGAATGCCAGAATAGAGGCTATAAAAATAATTCTGCCGCCACCTCGTTTTTTAATAAGTGGTACGGCCTCTTTGGTTAACAGGAATGAAGACTTCACGTTAACTTCGAGGAGTTTGTCCCATGCTGACTCACTACAATAAATTTAACCATGGTTTGAAAATAATTAACAATTGAGAAATGTTAAACTTACACTTAAAACAGGACCTGCCCTTGGGTTTACTGCTGCATTTGATACTAAAATGTCTAGTTTTTCTGCCTGTAGTAAATATTCAGTTTACTTTGTGCAAAATATATATTTTAAATTTAGACTGTTGTTAGATTTGCACTTGAATATCTGTCAGTTTTCCTTGTTTGCCCCTTCATATACATATGGTAGGTTATAGAGGGCCGTTTATTATGTACAAAATATTATGCCTATATAAAAAGCCAAAATAATAGAAAAAAGAAACACATAGTATTGAATATTAAGAAAACGCCTAGGTTTTTTAGAATAGAGCATATTTTAGACTGTTGCTAGAAGTTGTACTTGTTCTTCAAATATTCGGTCAAACTATGGGAGCAAGCTCTCCACACTAATATAAGAAAAAAAGTTCATATAAACCTTAGTTTTAAAATGCTTCATTACGGAGTTACAGCATTCTAAAGTGAGACTCATCAAAGTTTAAAATTAGAGTCTAGTGTCGTTTTAATAAGTGCGCCAGGAGCGTCTCAAGTGGGAGAATTAGGTACCGAGATAATTCAGTTATTATGAAAAATCGAGTTACCGTGAAAATTTGGAATTTTTGTACTAAGGTGTGGTTCAATAAGCCAATGATGACTGCAGTGCATAGAGATGCTTGGACAACCGCGTCCTAGATCTCGCTCTTTCATATCAACAATCAAGGTGTGGTTCACAAAAATAGTAGCAGTGATGGAGTTGGAATTACCCCACATAGGAAAAATTCTTTAGTTAGGGTGTAGAATGGGCTAAATGTGGCCTAAGTGCATAGAGATGCTTGTAAAACCGCGTCCTAGATCTCGCTCTTTCAAATTAATCAATCAACAGACTTTGAATTTCAATTTCTTGAATCCTAGCAACAATAGACTGTCAATCGTTTCACACATGACAGCTATAACTGCCACATTAAGTTTGTGTTTACTTTTTTCATATAAGATTCTTAGATAAAGGCAAAGTTTGCTGAACAAATAGAAAAGCGTAAAGAAATTTTGAACAAAAACAAATATTCAGTCTTGTGAGGCTCAGATTGCAACCCTGTTAAGGCATCCGTGTTCTACTCTTGGAAATACTATTAGAACGTATATAAAGAACAATTCTCTACAAAAAGAAAATCTCTGATCGAAAAATTGGATTCCCGGACAAAAATTTAGTTGCATGCATAAGACAGTCCTTCAAAAGAAATCCCAATTTGTCTGAACATACTATTGCACATAAATTTGGTACATCAAAAGCCACCGTACATCAAGTGAAAGTAAAAGCTGGTTTGAAGACGTACAAAGTGCAAAAAGTGCCCGTTAGGGATCCGGAGAAGGTTCAAAGAAAATTATACAACCGCTTTTTCACATAGTTTGACTCCTTCGTTATGGACTGTTCTTCTCTTAGTGCCTTCTCTAAATTAGAGGTTGGCTATCACCATTCCAAATTCATCTCTATTTCTTGCAACATGGAATAGTTGTTCAATATTCATCTTTGTCCAATCTCGGATGTTTCTCAGCCATGATTTCTTTTTTCTTCCCACTCCTTTCGTCCCTTCTATTTTTCCTTGCATAATGACCTGTAACAACTTGTATTTATTGTTTGTCAATACATGTCCAAGGTAGGCAGTTTTCCTTTGTTTAATGTTTCTTAGCAGTTCTCGTGGTTGTCCTATTTTGGCTATAACTTCTTCGTTCGTTATTCTTGCTGTCCATGGTATCTTTAACATTTTCCTGTATATCCATATCTCCAGAGCCTCCACCCTTTTTGTTATTGCTGTTTTAAGTGTCCATGTTTCGACGTCGTACATTAAATGGGACCATACATAACACTTCATGAATTTAAGTCTAGTGGATATGCTTAGTTCTTTACTGCACAGCATAGAGTTGTATTTCATAAAGGCGCTTCTTGCCAGTTCTATCCTTACTTTAATTTCATTATCAGGGTCTAGATCCGAATTTAACCAACTTCCCAGATACTTAAGGTTATGTACTCTTTCGACAATCTCTCCGTCTAGAAGCAAGTGATTATTGTTTCTTACGTTCTTGCCTACTACCATGTAATTTGTTTTTTTCCTGTTTATGGTCAGTCCCATTGCCTCGCTTTCATATTTTATTCTGTCAACCAGAGCTTGTAAATCTTCTAGGCTTTCCGCTAAAACTGTCCTGTCGTCTGCGTAACGTATATTGTTAATTGTCTCCCCGCCTATCCTAATTCCTTCAGTCTGTTCTGCTAATGCTTTCTGGAAAATCACTTGGGAGTATATATTAAACAGTGCAGGAGATAGCACACACCCCTGCCTAACACCTTTCTTTATTTGAATTGCATTTGTTTCTATATCATCTATTCTGACAGTTGCAGTTTGGTTCCAATAAATGTGCGTAATTAATCTTATATCTGCTGAATCCAGACCTATTTGTTTCAGTTCATTTATTAACTTCTCGTGCTGCACTCTGTCAAAGGCTGTCCCAAATAAAGCTTTCCTTGTACCCATACCACTTCTGAATCCAAACTGTGAGTTGTCCAGTATTTGTTCGCACTTATTATATATTCTTTTTTGAATTATTCTCAACAGTATCTTCAGCATGTGGCTCGTCACGCTAATTAGCCTATAGTCATCACATATCCTAGAATTGTTTTTCTTGGGTAGGGGGATGTATATTGATCTTTCCCATTCTCGAGGTATTCTCCCTTCTCGTTATATTTTATTTAGAAGGCTGACTACTTTATTCATGTTTTCCTCATCAAGCAGTTTAATCAGTTCTATAGGTACTTCATTGGGGCCTACTGCTTTGCCATTTTTGATTTGTTTCATTGCGTATTCGACTTCAGATTTTAGTATCGCTAGTCCGTTTTCTGTAGTTTCTGTATCCTCTATCTCTGCTCTGTTATCGTCAACTAACTGCTTAATGTAGCTTTCCCAAATCTTCTGTTTTTCCTTACCATCCAAAACTATATTGTCTTGTTAATTTTGCATCACGCAAGGAATCCTTTTTCTCGTATTTCCTGTTATTTCTTTTAACTTCTTGTGTAAGTTAAATTCATCATGTTTTCTCTGAAGTTCCTCTATTTCTCTACTTTTCTCTTCCATCCAGTTTTCTTTGGCTATTCTTATCTTCCTTCTTATTTCGTTCTTTATTTTTGCATACTTCTCCCGATCTATGTTTTTGTATTTTCTTCGTTCCTCTATCAGATCCAAAATTTCTGACGTTATCCAGTTTTGTTTACCTCTTTTTGGTGAGCTATAAAGTTGTTGTCCTACCCCCAACATACTACCCCTTATATCCTTCCATGCTTGTTCGATGTCAGGTTCCTCCTCTATTTCATTTAGTTCTGTGTTAATTTGTTGTCCTATCCTGTCTGAAAATCATTTTTTTCCTTAAATTTTTCCTTTTTGCTATTAATTTTAATTTTATTTTTATTTTTGCCGCTAGTTGGGTGTGGTCGGAGTCCACATCAAATGTTTTTGGACTATTTTATACAATTTATTTCTATATCTCTGATTAACCATAATAAAATCTATTTGATTCCTAACAATCCTTTCTTTACTATCTTGAGGAGATATCCAGGTGTACAACTTTCTTTTCGGAAGCTTGTAAAATGTGTTGGCTATAACCATATTCTGTTCTGTACAATACTGTATTAGTCTTCTTTCTTCTCTTTCTTCTTTATCATTTCTGACTCCCAATCCGTATTCGCCTACCACCTGCATGAATTTTCCTTCCCCAAATTTGCGTTGAAGTCTCCTATCAATAGATTTACCTCATGTTTCTTTGTGATGTTCATTAACTTACTAAGGTCATTATAAAAAGTTTCTATTTCCTGTTCACTTTTCTCTGCCGTAGGGGCCTATGCCTGTATAATATTTATGTTTACTGGTGACCCTTTTCATTGTATCATTATTAGAAGGTCTTTATACGGTATAAAGTTAGTAATTGCTTTACTTAGATCTTCGTTTATGAGTATTCCTACTCCATTTATATGTTCTCCCTTACTTCATCCGGAGTAGTATAACACAGTACCGTCATTACAGCAAGTTCCTGAATTCGGCCATCGTATCTCGCTAAGGCCAAGAATCTGTATGTGATGGCGTTTCATCTCGCTGATAACTATTTTTAATTTGCCTGCTTCGTATAAAGTCCTCACATTCCACGTTCCAACATTGTTTATTTTCGCTTTTACCAACCCGGGGATTCTTCGCACCCCTGTCCCATTCAAGGGACGCCGGGGACTCGTGGCCTTCGTATATGTTTGCTGATTCATGATGATTATTCTTGGGAAAATGGTGTAGTAGTTTCCCCTTGCTTTCTACACCGCAGTACTCCAGCCTACCCGCTACTGTAGCTCCGCCTGAAGAAATCTGCTAACGAGTCGTACCTATGCTTCATCTCCGCCATCGTTGCAGTACTGGTAGCTACTGCTGCCCTCTACCAGATATTTACTGTGGGAGCCATTAAGTTCAATACTTGAAGGTTGCCTCCCACAGCCTCTCATTTAGTTTAGCCTGTGTGCCGACACAGTTACCGGGATGTGGCCGTATATAGAAGCTTCTAGGAGCCATAAATGAGAGTTAGGGTCTGTCTGGAGACCAATATCCCAGAATGACCCGAAGGTCCGGCAGTTCTAAGTATAGAGGTACTATTCCTAGACAAATCCCCATACATCCCTCGTTATGGACGATGAAACGTATTGCGAGCCGACCTCAGTCAAATATTGGGCCACGAATATTATGTTGCTTCGCAAAGAAGAAAAATTGTTAAACAATTTAAAATGAGAAAGGCTAGCAAATATTCCAAAGAAATTTGTGATTGAAAAACTGATTCTTTCATTGCCTGCGTATTAATGGCAACCTTTATGTTAAAGAATGTTTAAAAAGAGAAGATTGCTTTCTTTTAAAACTTCTCACAACACCTCAATATTCTTCTGGACCGATTTAGCTACATGCCATTATGGAAAATTAGCTAGAGTTTTACTCAAGCAAGCGTTATTGGGTTTTAATGAAAAGGCACCTAAAAGACCCTTAACATCGATCTGCTAATATACATGGCTTTTGCCAAAAGTGGAAAAAAGTAAAAATAAATAAATCATTGTCACGAAGGATTCCGATCCATCAAATTGTTCTGAGTTGCAGCCAATCGAGCGTTATTGGGTTTTAATGAAAAGGTAACTAAAAGAAATTCAGCATCGATCTGCTAATATACATGATTTTTGCCAAAAATGGAAAAAAGTAGAAATAAATATGAACAGAGTTGATGTTCAAACCGTAATGAGAAGAATGAAGTCTAAGGTTTGTCACTTCTGGTATAAATAATAATATCAATAAATTCTTTTATAAATTTGAATGCATATCATATAAGTTTACGTTTAACACAATAATAAATACTTTTACACTATACGACCTATTCTTCTGCTATTTCTTTTCTGAACCACACCTTATATAGATTATATTCCTAGAATAGATTCAGCACAAGATAATAATAAAAACGCATATAAACATTTGCCCGCAAACGCTTAGAATTCAAGGTACAACCCATTAAGTGTTAATACGTACGATTATGTTTAGATAAAACATTTGTTGTAAACTAAACGTTTGCGAAAAAATATTTAAATGAGTTTTTTTATTGTCTTGTTGTTCTAAATCTACGCTACGAATTTAATACATTTAATATAAAAATTCCTAATTATCACGGCAACTTGATTTTTCATAATAATTGAATTATCTTCAACACAGTTGGGTTTACCGACTTTTAAAAAGGGTATCTTTTTGGGTATTTTTGAATACAGCATAAGACTGTTTTTTCAATAATAAGACCAACAAAACAATGTAAAAGACGTTGTAGAAAATAGTTCCCAATTCTCCCACTTGAGACACTCTTGGCGCACTTTTTTAGACGAAACTAGGCTATAATTTTCAATTTTGATAAGTGTCACTTTAGAACGCTGTAACTCCGTAAGGAAACATTTCGAACAAAGGTTTACATGAATCTTTTTTTTTTGTTTTGGTGTGGAGAACTCGGTCCAGGACGTTTTGGCGCGGCCGGTTTGAGGCGGCTTCTTTGGCGCGGCCGGTTTGGCGAAGACCGGTTTGGCGTAGAGACGATTTGGCGTAGGGGCGGTTTGGCGCATAGGCGTATGGGCGCAAATATATCTTAAAATGGTTTATTCTATAAAAGTTTCGTGTTGCTAATAAAATTGCTGAATTATCCAACTTTATCAATAAATCCAACTGATGAAACATCTGATTTATAAAAAAAATTGTTCACCAAAAGCATTCTAGAATATTTTTTTTATTATACCTGAATCATAATCTCTGTTTTTGAAATTAAAAAGCGTGCAAAAAAGGACTTTTCTCTACGACTGTAATATAATGTATTCGTTACATATACCTTTTTAGTTGAAGAATGATAGATATTCTCCATTGCCGTTGGATTCTGTAAAAAACGGTGGGATAATGAATCAGAATCCAATGGGCGTGGCATGTTAGCGCTTGGATCTCCCACTTGTTTTTGAAGTAACTGTCAAAAACAGTTTTAAATTTTCGTATTCGTAAAAACAGTAAGAACTAGGTATGAATAATTCAGACATCGAAAACG